>PVLD010021516.1:0-31254 GCA_004027595.1 Dinomys branickii
TAATTGGTGTCTGTTTGTTAATATGTTTTTGTACTTTTATTTTTTTAAAAAATAATAATAATAAAAGAGGCTGATTTTGAATGTTCTGATAGAGGGGTTGAGTTGGTGCTAATCGCTGCTTGTGGCGCCATCACTGCAGGCAGCTGAGGCTGATAAAACCAGTTCACATAGGAAGGAAGTCTCCTTTCTCCCCACCTTCTATTTTTCCTCTAAAAATTATAACTCTTCTCTTACCATCAACTGCATTTTTGGAAATCTGACATCTTGACGCCACAATTCAACGTCACCTTTTATTCTACTAGCACATTTCCACGGCTCTGGTCTCCCCCCAGACACCCTCAGTGAGATGACTGCAGCATCAGCCGTAGCTTCTTGCTGGTTTACTTTGCTAATCAGAATGCTGCACAGTGTACAACTTCTTACATGTGTGCAGGAAACTCCTCATCTATGACTGTGCATCGTGTAGTCCACATAAAATACTGTAAATATGCAATAAAATGTCACAACAGTAATTTTCATTTTATTACAATAACTAGTCTATCATTCTTTCATATATGTGTTTTTGAGGATAGCTTTTAAACAAATTTATGGAAAAGTATTTCTGAATAGCAAAAAATTTCACATAGTTTTCCACACTTAGCACATCTTAACAAATACAAAGATGTTCTCAATGTGTTAGGATCACTACCAACAAAAAATAACATTGTATCTTGTTCCCTCTATATATAATAAACACATTACATGTACATTCTTACATAAATCTTAATTTGAGGGATAGAGTTTCATGGGTAAGAATCCTCAGCTTGAAAGATACATTTTTCATTTTTAATAAATATTGCCAGGTAGCTTTCTCAAATGTCTTTGTCAATTGTTTTTCTCAAAAGTACACAAGAGATATAATTTTAAATAGTAGATCTATTGCTCTTGATTTCTGTAGGTTGTAATGGCTGAAGAGATGTTCCATTATTGCTTTAACCTCCATTTCCTACCTAGTAAAAGTTTTAACAGTTTTATAAATGTTTGCTGACCATTGAGATTTGTTTTTAAATTGCATATTCATACTTTTCTTCATTTTTTGAATTTTTGTCTATTTGGCACCAATTTGTCCGAATAATTTTTATGTTACAGATAATTTTATCTTGTTTCAAATATCTTTACCAAGACAATATTCTCCTTTGAATTTTTAGGGTCTATCTGCTTAGCAAGCTAGCTACATGCATACCTAGGTATTTATTTTCACACATGTACATGAATATAGAAACATAAATACAGATATAAGTATAGTTTACATCGGCTATGTATGTGTAGAGCACTTTTAGGTTTACAGAAACATTGTGCAGAACCGAGTCCCCACTTCTCTGCTCCCCGTGTCCTTAGTTTCATCAATGCCTCTCTCTGAAGCAGTGTATTTGCTACTGATTTTGAGCCATAGATTACCTGAAGTCCATACTTTTTATTATTAGAGTTCACTCTTATGTAGCACATTCTGTGTGTTTGAAAAACATATAGTGTCATTTACTTGGAAATCTATTAACATACGTCGTTGTGTTGCTGCCTACAAATCCCTGTGGTCCATCTATTCCCTTCTCTCTTCTGTCCCTTAGGCTCTGAAAACCATTTGTCATATATCAGCTCCAGAATTAAATACAGTTGAAGATATGTGTGTGTGTGTGTGTGTGTGTGTATGTGTGTGTATATGTGTGTGTGTGTATGTGTGTGTGTGTATGTGTGTGTGTGTATGTGTGTGTATGTGTGTGTGTGTGTGTGTGTGTGTGTGTGTGTGTGTGTGTAAGACACAGTCGAATATATATAGATATAGACACAGATACAGGTAGAGTTAGATGGTCTTTAACATATCGTTGCAGTCAATCATTTAAGCACATTCACTTACATAGCAATATATATTTTAGTTTCTTCTATACCTTTTTGTGATTTGATCACTCATTTTTATTTCTGAATATTACATTGCAAGGATATTTCACAATTTCTTTATCTGTGCATGTATTAAAGTATATATTTATTGCTTCCACTTTTTGCAAATTATGAACAAAGCTTCTTAAGACATTTTTATGTAAGTTTTTGCTGCAATGTGTAAACTATCTCTGGAGAGAGAAATCTGAGAACATCCACAGTGTATCTAATGTTCTGCCTCCATTTTATTATATTTGAAGTTTATACTCCACTCAATAGCCAGAATGATCCTTCAAAGCTCTGTTAGGTGATCCTGTTTCTGTGATGAAAATATTTCCATCATAATTGTCATTTAACACTAAGATTGTGCTATGACCTTCAAGACTTTCCCTGTTCAAAGCAAGCTATGACCTTCAAGACTTTCCCTGTTCAAAGCAAGCTATGACCTTTAAGACTTTCCCTGTTCAAAACAAGAACATTAAAAGTGATTCAGGATGATAGGAATTAACAGTGGTTGTTATATTACATATTGTTATCTTCAATTCTGTTGCTCACATTACCAGATATATAAATGGAAGGTTGTTTAAACCATTAAAGAGAATAGAAACAGTAATTATTAGATAAAACATTAAAAATAATACAAACTTTCACTAGACAAGCTGATAGGAATTCACCAATGGCTTTTCTAAATAAGCATGTAAAATTAGTCAGAATATAAAAAATTTTATGCATTAACTGTTTCTTTCAATATACCATCGAGAGCAACTGTACAGAGCAGTACCGCTATCTCAGATATATATAGAAAGAAGGTAGATTATATATTTCCTACCTTCTTTCTTTTTTCTTCTTTCTTTCATCTCAGTTGTTCCTTCCTTTGAGCAACTTCTTTCTCTTTCCTATCATCTACTGTATGTTTTGAGTTTTACTTGCTCTTTCAGGTTCCCACATCAGGGAGACAATATGATGTTTACACATGAGGGTCCAATTTATTTCACTTATGCATATGATCTCTAGGTGCTTCCATTTACCTACAAAACCCTTGAGTTTATCTTTTTTATAGCTGAGTAATACTCCACTGAATAAAAGTATCACGTTTTTTTTACCCATTTCTCAGTTGATGGGCATTTGGGTTGTTGCCAAGATTTATCTATAACAAATTGTGCTGCTCTAAACATGGATGCATATATATCAATGTAGAATTACGTTTTTAATTCTTCTGGGAAAACACCCAGAAGGGGACTAGCTGGGTTAAGTGGGACTTCTAATTCTAGTTTTGTGAGGAATCTCCAAACTGATTTCCACAGTGGGTTAACCAATCTGCACTCCCATCAACAGTGGAGTAGGGTTCCTTTTTCCCCATAGTCTCTCCAGCATTTGTTAGTGGTTGATTTCTTGATGATAGTCATTCATTCTGTGGTGAGATGGAATCTCAGTGTTGTTTTAATTTGCATTTCTCAAATGACTAATGATGTTGAACATTTTTCCATGTATTTATTGGCCATTAGTACTTCTTCATCTAAGTGTGTGTTTATTTCAGATGACCAGTTTTGGATTGGGTCTTTGAATTTTGAGAGCCTGTTTTTGTTTTTTTTTAATTCTTTATACATTCTAGATAGAAGTCATTTGTCTGAGGGACAGTTGGATAAAATATTTTCCCACTTCATAGGTTGTCTTTTTACTCGGTGATTTCTTTTGAAGTGAAAAATCTTTTCAGTAAGATGACATCCAATTTGTTGATTCTTTGAAATATTTCCCATGCAGTTTGGTTTTTGTCCATGAACTCTCTGCCTACTCCATGTTCTCAAGATTTTTACATGCTCTCTTCCAATAGATTTAGTGTTTCTGTTTTAATATTGTGATTTTCAATCAATTTTGACTCTAGTGCATGGTGAAAGACATGGGTCTAGTTTTATTCTTGGGCATGTGGAAAGCCAGTTTTTCCAGAACCACTCATTAAAGAGGCTATCCTTTGTCCAGTGAACATGTTTGGCCCCCTTTGTCAAAGATAAGGTGGCTGAGTGTGTTTTTAGTGGTGTCTACATCTTCTAGGCTGTTCCATTGATCTTCAGGTCTTTTTTCTTTTTTTGCCAGTGCCAAGCTTATTTTATCACAGTAGCTTTGTAGCATAATTTCAAGTCAGGTATTGTGATGCCTCCTGCCTTTCTCTTGTTGCCCAGGAATTATTTTGCTATTTGAGGCCTCTTCTGGTTCCAGATGAATTTTAGGGATGTTTTCTCTAGATCTGTGAGGAATACTTCTGGTATTTTAATTGGTGTTGCATTGAATCTGTACAACAATTTTGGGAGGATGGCCATTTCCATAATGTTAGTTCTACCTATCCATGAGCAAGGCATATCTTTCCATTTTCTGATATCCTCTTTGATCTTTTTTTTTCAGATTACTGTAATTTTCCCTGTATAGATTTTTTACTTCTTTTGTTGGATTGATTCCTAAGTATTTCATCTTTTTATATGCTATTGTGAAAAGTGTGGTTTCTCTAATTTCTCTCTCAGTCTGTTTGCTGCTTGTGTACAGAAATGCTATTGATTTTTCAGGGTTGACTTTGTGTCCAGCTATTCTACTGAATTTCATTATTAAATCTGTAAGCCTTTCTCTGGAGTTTTGGAGTTCTTCTATGTAGAGTATCATGTCATCTGCAAATATTGATAACTTCACTTCTTCCTTTCCTGTCATTATTCCTTTTATTTCTGTCTCTTGTCTAATTGTTCCAGCTAATATTTCCAGATATTTATTGAATAGGAGTGGTCACAGTGGACATCCTTGTTTTGCTCCTAATTTTAAAGTGAAAGCTTTCAATTTTTGACCATTTAGTATGATGTTAGCCATTGGTTTGTCATAGATGGCTTTGATCAGATTGAGTTAAAGACCATCTATTCCTATTTTCTGCAGGGCTTTTATCATGAATGAGCATTGGACTTTATCAAAGGCTTTTTCTGCATTAATGGAGATCATCATGTAATTTTTGGTTTTGACTCTATTGATATGGTGTATTACATTAATTGATTTGTGTATATTGAACCATCCCTGTATTCCTGGAATGAATCCACTTTGTCATGGTGTATAATATTCTTGATTCATTTTATTCTGTTTGCTAGTATTTTATTGTTGATCTGAATTTCTGAAGGATCCCTTTCACTCCTTATTGCATATATTTCAGTTTTTCTTTTCTTTTTTTGATAAGGTTGGCTAGGGGTTTATCTATTTTATTTATTCTTTCAAAGAACCAACTCTTTCATTCATGAATTCTTTGTATTGTTTTTAAGTCTCCATTGCATTCATTTCTGTCCAGAGGTTTATAATTTCACATTTTCTTTTGACTTTGGGTTTGACTTGCTCTTTTTTTCCTAGAAGCTTGAAGCGCAGCGTGATATTTTTATTTGTGCTCTTTCCATTTTCCTGCAGTGGGGATTCACTGCTATAAATTTCCCTTTGAGGACTGCTTTCATTGTGTCCCACAGGTCCCTATAAGTTTCATCTACATTTTTGTTTGATTGTAAATACTGTTTAATTTCTTCTGATATCATCTGACCCATTGGTTTTGCAGGAAGGTGCTATTTAACTTCCATGTGTTTATGGAGTTTTTAATTTCTTTTATCATTAATTTCCAATTTCATTGCAATATGATCTAATAGCATGAATGGGATAATTTCAATTCCATTGCATTTACTTAAGCATGTTCTATGTACTAGCATATGGTCCATTTTAGAGAACATCCCATGTGCAGCTGAGAAGAAAGTGTATTTATTCTGATGCTATTGGATGGAACACTCTTGTAAAAGTCTACTACGTTCATATGTTCACAAGTTAGGTTAAGTTCTGTTATTTCTTGCTGATTTTTGGCCTAATTGATCTTTCTTTTTGTACCAATGGTGTGTTAAATTCCCCTGTTATGATTGTGTTATTTCATTTTTCATATCTGTTAAAATTTGTCTTATATTTGGGTGCTCCTGGACTTGGTGCATACATGTTTATGGTTGTTATCTCTCCCTGTTGAAGTTTTCCCTTTACAAGTATGTGACCTCCTTTATCTCTTGATTGTACTTGGTTTGAAGTTCATGTTGTCTGGAAACAGAATAGCTACACATGCTTTTTTCAGGGTTCCTGTCAAATGGAGTATTGTTTTTCATCCTTTAATTTTTAGTCTGTGGATTTCCTTTTGAATTAAATATGTTTCTTTGTATAAAGCATATATTTGCAGTTTGTTTCTTGATCCACTCTGCCAGTCTGTTTCTTCTGATCAGTGCATTGAGACCATTACACTGATGGTTATAACTAATGTGTGTTGGCTTATCTTTGTTATGTTATTTTCCTGCTATTCAATCCTCTTTTCTGTCCCTGCTTGATTGCTTGTTCAGTTGGTGGTTCCTTTCTGTTGTCATTTTTGAAGTTGTGGTCTGTTTCATCTCTTTGTAAAATGCTTTTTAGTACTCTTTGTAGGGGGAATTTAAATAAAAAATATGAAGATATTATCATATGTATTACAGAACAGCTAAAATGAGAATACTGACAACATCAAGCATTTATGAGGACAGAGAGTATCAAGACCCTTATATACTGCTGACAGCACCATGAACTGCTACAGCTACACTCAATTTTTGTCATCGTCTGTTAAATTTGGGCAACATTTTCATATGAATTAACATTTCCATACCAGTGTATATTTTAAAAGATATTTAGAGTATCTCCCTTTGTGTGTTTATGAACACACATAATCAATATTGGTGTAAAACATTTAGAATGTCATAGCAACATAGAATGAACATAATGTAGAATATTTCTTCTGTAGAGCACACTGCAGGGATGAAAATGAATGATCTAAAGTTAGGTACATCAATATGAGTGGATATATCCAACATACACTTGGCCAAATGTATTTTTAAGGTATAGGTATAGTCTGTTTCTATCAGTATAAATTTCAAGAACGAACAAAGCTCATTTATAAGATAGAAGAATAATGCTGACAGGCATAATTAGGTAGAAATCAGAGATTTGAAGAATGAAACTTGGCAGATATTGGAAATGTTTATTGCTCAACTTAGGTGATAGTTTGCTATTATTTTATATTGTGTGAATTAGTTAAACTTTCCAGTTATGATTTTTTGCATAGATACAATAAAAGTTGAAATATAGAAAACTGGAAGAAAATCAGTATTTATACATAACCTATATACAAATAAAATACTAAAATTTTCCCAAAGACACTAATTTACAATATATGACCTGTATATAACTTTTGTGTAATGTCCCATTCCTTTTATCTTTTCAATGATAATTTATATATTATAATTATGTGCTGTTTTCATTACTTTTTGAATATATTACTAACCATAGGAATACTTTTTACAAATTGCTAATACTAAAAAGTGTCCTTAACAAATACTTATTTTCTAAAGCTTTGATCAACTCTGTTGGAAGAATATTCTATAATAAGGCATGTAAATATATAGATATTTGCATTTCCTTCTAAATCTGTGTTCTTAGTCATTATTTAAACTTTGCAGTTTCTTGCCTTGGTTATTTTCAGTTGTAGATTTTTTACTGAATTGTTGAAAAGATTAAGAATTCTAAAGTGCCTCACATGTAATCTCAATATGATTTAAATGCATTTTAAATTTGTTTATCTCTTTCCTTAATAGGAAATAGAGCTATGTTTTAATTTTAATTAATAGTCAATCATCAGTCTGATTTATTTCATATAACAATATTCAATTGTCTAAGAGACCTGTGATCAGAATGGAGGGTGAGTGTATAGCATTTATTGCCACTAGGAACTCACTATATAAGTAAGCTGACAATAATTCCCTGCAACAATAAGAAACCAACATACACAAGCAGCATGCTTTGTCAAATCTGCTCTGCAAAGAAAACTGGTAAATAGAGTTCATAAATTTCATATTTAAAACAACGTCAACAGCAATTGGTCACTAAATCTCAAACAATGAATGGTTAGTTGGATACAATTTTTAAAAAGACACACTTCAGACTCTATAATGTACACAGAGCCACAGGGAAATCTCTCTTTTATAGAGTTTGTTTGCTGAAGGCCTTTCTTTCTACCCTCTCTTAGGCTTTGGGGATCAAGTCTCTTTTTAAAATCCAAGTCAGTGAGCAACTGTGAGAGGAAGATGCCAGCACTTCTCTGTATACCTGAAGGAGACTGAACTAAGTGAAGGAATCTCTCAAGGGATTCTCTTTTCAGTTTGCAATAGATAATCTTTGAAAAGTTCAGATGCTTACTCTAAACTTATCTGAGGGACCTCTTGGGACCCCAAGATTTTTTTAGAAACTGTTTTCTGCAATATATTTAATATTTCTTTTTCCTCAACACAAATAACATCAATATATTTTTTTCTTCTCAAGCAAATTCTATTGCACTTTGTTTTACAGATAGATTTTAGAGAAGTGAGAAAACACTTTAGCAGAGAGAACATGGAAACAGTGTGTGAATTTTTAAATATAAAAAATTGAATTAATTGCTCTAAGAACTAAGCTGTGTGATAGAAAAGGAATGTTATAATTGGATTCATATCTATATTTTTATTTATAGTAGGAAAAATGGAAATAAGAATATTCTATTTAATGTTACAAAACTTGTATGTTTGAATTCAAAATGCATTCCATAGTCGTGATTACAGGTATGGGCACCTCTCTCAGAAGATAATTATGACCAAGAGACAGTTGGGCTCAAAAGGTCATGAAATTTGATTCTCAGTCTATACTTGATATTAATTTCTTTTCCAATAAAAACTATCAAAATATTTTGACCTATTCCATCTTTGTTAGCTGCCTGGACTACAATAAATTCACTCCTAAATATATACAGAATATCATGATTTTATTTCCTGTATTCTAAGATTCATGTAGATTTATCATCTAGTCTACATCTATGTAGCTTTGTTTGTATAACGAAATAACACAAAACTGGTGACTTAAAACAACTACAAGTAACTTATTTAGCTCACAGTACTGCAGGGTGAGACTACCAGTGTTCTGGTTTGACCTAGGTCTACCGGCCTATCACACGTGTCCATCTGGGGTTGGTGGGTAGGCTGGCAAATGGGTGATCTAGTTTGACCTCGCTTTTATGCCTAGTGGTTGAGACATGATTGGGGTGACTTGGTTTCTGTTTTTCTCTCATGGCCTTTGATTTTCTAGATGTTAGCTCAATTTTCCTTAAACAGGCCTCACAGAGTACATGGAAACTATCCAAAATGAAGAAGGAGTTTTCAGTCGTGCACAAGATATACAGTCAAGCCCAACTTTGCCGTGAGAGGCATGAATGAATTGGCGCACATCACTGTAATCAGCCTATCGTTTCCCTTGTTTAATCTTATAGGTAATAAATGCAAACTCTCAAACCCTCGTTTTGGACACATTTCCATGATTGCTCCATAGGCTGTGTCTTCACATGTTCATTGCAGCACAACTTCCCAAAGCCTTGTTTCTTGGTTGTGTTTCTCTTACAACAAATGTTTATATGTTTGTCTTCCTACTAAGATCTGACTTTTTTGAGGAAAAGGACCTCAATTTAGCATATAATAAACATACCATTAAGTAGATGAATATGTTAATAAGAAAATGAAGATTTGGTTGGTAAATTATTTTCTTCAATGTGTTTTTCTGTGCTGAAAATAATACATATGTTGTTGTCCGAATTATAGAACCACTGTGTATTAAAAAAGGTAACCTGTGTGAAGATATTTTTTGCCTTTACTCTCACCTCTTTTGGAAGTAATCTGTAGACCCTTGGGATATCCTGTCTGTTAAGAAGATCTCTGTTTAACAATGGCCTTCGACACACTGGACCTTGATGATTTGTCTTTAGACCACAATATATGTGCTCTACCTCTGAAATAATGAGGGATTGAAAGTTACATGAAGAACTAGGCATGTTTTTGTAATTAAACCTGAATACAATCTATGCACATAAAATTGTGGGTTGACAATGCTTGGTATTAGTCCTGGGGGAGTTACCGCACCCATAACTGCGCTGAGGAAGGTCAAGGGGAGGTTCCATTCTTCAGAACTTCCTAAGCTCTGCCCCACGTGATTTTTCTTTGATTAAGTTTCTTTGATTAAGGCATTTTGTGTATCAAGTTATACCTGCTAGTACAAAAGTTTTCAACAACATTTGTGAGTGTTTTTCAAATAGAAGATGGTCATGAAGGTCCTTGATCATGTTAGATCAAGGTGTCAGAAATAAGCATGGACTCATTTTTATCTTTGTGCCTACAAAGTTTCAGTTAGATCGCTTGTTCCTTGTCAAATAAAGTAATGTTTCCAAACAAGTACAGCCCTTAACCTTCTAATAGATGTTGCTTTAAAATAAGCAGCTATGTTTAAATTCTACCTTAAAGATATTCTTGAAAGAGAGATAAAATTCTCATAGGAATTACAATGTTGAGTTTAATAAGAATTAAACAATCTTAGTTACAAAGGTTATAAATGTAATAAAACAGGGTATTATAATAAAAATGCATTTCCAGAGGCATTAATGAGAAAACAAATCTCCAAAAAAAGGTCAGAAAATGTATAACTAAAGGCATAGTATTTGTCTAAAGATAGCTAGAAAATAACTCTCCCAATATGTAGGGAAAAGATTGCAGAAGCAGTGATAAGACTGAAAGAAGGTCAGTGTGACTGGATCCTAATGAGAGGGGAGAAAGTTCTAGAAGACCAGGTGAGAGACATATATAGAGCCCAACTTTAGTGAAAAGTAATTCTCAAACTGTAGGTCCTAGTCCACATTTATTAATATTACCCAGTAGCTTAATATAATGCAAATGATCAGAATGTCCCACACCTACTGTATGAGAAATTCTGGCAGTATGACTCATGAATCTGTGTACAAACAATCATCAAGTAATTGTGATGCTCAAATTTAAACAACCTACTTTAGGTTCTTGAAGAACTGGTAAAGGTAACATTTTTCTCTCAATTTTAGTGAAAGGTAATGGAGCCATTATATGGTTTTAAGAAGAGACTTTATAAGATGTGGTTATACTTAAAATGTGAGCTCTGGTGAGGACAGTAGAAGTCCTCAGTAGGTAAGTGTTAATGCTGCATCCTGGCATGAGAAAGTAAAAGTGTTCAGAAATAATGGAGGTACCTGAGGTATACACTGTGGTTAAACAAAATTACTTAGACATCTATGATTGTTTTAGATTTCCTGTGACCCCCAAGAGCATTGTGGATTTCTAAAAGAATAATTAATATGGTATGAAATATTCCTGATTTGTATTTGATCATGGAATCGTATTCTTTTATGCCATTACAAAGCTATAGGAAATCTACAAGGATGCTAGTGTCCATGAAAAAGAAGCACAGTGTGGAAAACACTGCCTAACAGGTAAGAGACAAAAGAGTTAAATATTTTCTAATTAATTAAATTCTGACTGCATTACTCACTTTAGAAAGAAATGCAATAAAATATTCATCAGGTAGAACCAAGCTAACCAAATACTTTTATTATAGAGTCCCACTTTGATAAATATGTAGGAGTGATTTCCCTTTCAAAACCTTCTACAAGTGTGCTGACCTTCCCTGAAGCCACAGTTACAGTTACTCTCTCCTCAAGTGGTCAGTGCACCATACTGAACACGGAGTTTCCATTTCTTAATTGAAAGAAATGGAAACCTCTTTCCAAAGAGAAAAAAGATCACTACTAAGGTCAGAATACTATGCTTATAAGTTTATGTAAGGATAGACAATGTTTGAAAGGGACAGTAGCCCAAGATGTTAGGTGATAAATTACATACTAAATAGCAGATCTAGGATTTCCCACATCTCTCTTTTTTCCCAACTGCATATCTTTTCCTTAATGTACTTTTTCTCATTTAATTATATTTAATATTACTTTTTTCATGGATAAGATGGGTTAATAGCTATGTAGGATAATTGTGAAGATTAAATTAGATAACAAAGGGAAAATGGCTTACAAATAATAAATGCCACACAAATTATTGCTCTTGGGACATTATTTCTGATGATTGCTGATATTCTATCAAATGATGAATATTCTTTTCCTTCCTGATAGGGAAGACTGATTTTTAAAGCTGGTGAGGTCCACCGTACACCCAGTCTCAAGCATTACCCTCTATGTTTGATGTCGAGTTAGGAAAAATTGTTTACTAGTAGCTACTCTATCAAAAATGACATTTTTCAGTTTTCAGGGTTGTCACAGATTTTAGTCCCAAATCTCCATGAAACCACATTTGGTGAAGGTGTAACATTCATTTCACTTCAACATCAGCTTTCATCAGTGGAGGTAACTTAACATCTCTAATCTCTCAAAATGGGAGCTTAAAGACTTTATAAGAAGGTTGTATTTGATAGATGTTAACTCCAGTACAGGACAAAAGAAACCCATGTTTGTGTTTGGTTTCCTTTATGAGGTGGATGGATATATAATATCCTTTGTAAAGGATATGCATGGGAAATAAGACCCCCTTTATACACTTATGTTTCTAAGAATTTTTTTGTAAAATGTGAGGGAATTCAGTTTCCATTTTGTGACCTTGAGAGGCCCTCTGGGTTTACTGGTTGTGCTGTACTCCGTGCCCACAGATGCTCTGGGGATGGTTGGCATTTTGAATGTCTAATCTAGTAGAATTGCTTGAAAAGTCTGATGGATAGTGTTAGCCGAGTAATATTACATATGTGTTAAAATTGGCTAGAATTTATCCTCTCTTAAATGACACTAAGTGTATTTTAGAAGTGTGAGACTCATAAAGTTCATGTTCTCATGAAAGTTCAATATAGAAATAAAAAAAGTCCACTCAGGATTCCTTTGGCAGAACGCCTCAGGCATCATCACTTTGCTTAACTTGTATGAAGATATTTTTAAAACTCTGTGAACAACTTCAATATTGAGGTCTTTTCTAAGTCTTTCACTTTTATATTGTCAACGATTTCATTTTTTGTACATTCAGCAGGATTTTTTTATGCTCTTTGTGAATTTTCTTTTGAAAATGTTGAGCTATTATCAAGGCACAGTAAACAGAACTCTTCTATGAAGAATGCCTGTTTCACGCAGGCCCCTAGGCCTTCAGACAGGATCATGGAACAAGATCAATTAATTATCATTTCCCACATTGAGTGGGATGAACTTTGACAAGTCTCACCTGTGGAAAAGCTATCCGCACCAAGGGATACTGTTGCTATTTAGGGTATTTGACCAGGGGAGTGACACGAGCATGAAAGGTATTTTTCCTCCTTTGCTTATATTTAGTAATTTAAAAATAGATTTAGAGAAAAATTTAACACTCTAGAGTGGTTTGCTTTCATAATAGTGCTCTATAAAACACTCCAGATTGTTAACAGTTATAATTGTATTTTCATGACTAGACACTGAAAATAACAGCACTGTTAATACAATGCGATCCCTTTAGTTCAGCTTGATACTTAGAGGAAAAATGTCTGGGATTAAACAGCAAATTTACATGGGCACTGCTGACCTTTGCATTGAAGTTGACAGAAAATATCCCAAGTTAATGTCGTAAGAATATGTGGTCTTAAAAGTGAATAATAGTTTAATTGACAAACAAGGGAAAGTATGCCTTAAAGAGTGTGAGATGATTAACCTTAGGCACCAGGCTTGTGGTCTCACAATATTGAGGAATGAAGTCATGAACCAGGAGGAGGAAATTAAGAGAGCTTTATTGAGAGTAAGGAGATGACTAGCTTCTGGATTTCAAGGAGGGGTCCCAAGCGGGGAGCCACAGGGGCTCTCAGTCTAGAGCTCCTTAGACGTAAGCAGAGCACTGACTTGCTTGTTTTGTTTGTGGCCACCTACCGTGGGCTGCTCTGTGGATTCAAGTGGGCAGTTGGTGCTCAGACTTTCTAACCCAGTTGCTCAACACAAGAGTGCTTTCAGGAAACTGGGATTTTGGAGAACTGGTTCTTTTACATTTTAAGTTCCTCAGGACTCAGGAGCTTCGTAAGGATTGACTGTACATTCTTTTTGTAGGGACTGGACTACATTTCATGCTGCCTGAAAAAGTTCATCCTTGGTCCAAAATCTTTGGCCACTATCTGTTCTCATTTCAGTCCCTATCAATATGGCTGAATAGCAGCTCTGTCTCAGGCCTTGGCCCTAGCTAGCTGCCTCACTCATAAGCTAACTGTGAATTAGTCTTTACATGATGACATAAATAATTATAAAATGGACTAAAATTTTAGGGAACTATTCATATAATTCAAGTAATTGTGCTTTTCATTACCTTATACCTAAAAGAGGTATTTCTGTTCCTCTTTACAATGTATCTGTGCAGGCAAGACTTAATAAGAGAAAAAGTGACCCCAGGCTTTAATCTCTCTTGAGTATTTTGTTATAATGAGACATGAATATTGTTTCACTCTTCTGCGTAAGACTTCCGGTCAGCCCAATACCGTGTGTCCAGGGCTCTGGCCTTTCTCTGCTGCGCACTCTTGGCACCCTCGTTAAAAATGAATTTTCTCAGAAGAGAAAAGAAAAGGAAATCAGAAATGGGAAAATAATGTAATGACAGGACTAAACCAATACTTTTCAATAATAACTGTCAATGTGAAGAGTCTCAATTAACCAGTCAAAAGACACAAAGTGGTAGAATGAATCAAGAAAAAAATAGCAATATCTTAGACACAAGAAACATATTTAAAATAAAAAGTTTATAGACTAAAAATCAAAAGATACAAAACAATATTTTTTTATTTTTTTTATTTTAAAAGTAAAAGAACAAAAACACTAACAAACATACACACAGTAGCACAAGAACAGTACAAAAACCGAACTACAGGTGGCAGGGGATTGACAATGATTGTTGTATTACACGTTGGTAGCTTCAAAGTGTATACTCAAGACAATACAAATAGACATACAAGGTTGATCAAACAACTAATCACCAAACAATATTGCATGCTCCACAAAACCAAAAATAAGCAGGAGTGGCTACTCTGTTTTCAGATAAAGCTGAGGGTATAGCTCAGTGGAATAAGCACCTGCTTGGCAAGCACAAGGTCCTGAGTTCAATTCCTGGTACCAAAACAACAACAACAACAATAAAATACTCAGACAAAGTGGACTTCAATCTGAAACTGACCAGAACATGCAAAGGTCACTGCATATTGGTTAAGGAAATAATCCAACAGAAGGATTAACAGTTATAAACATATGCACTCTGAAGACTGGTACACCCAACTTTAGAAAACACTTTTTGATATAAAAGGTCAGCTAAATATCCACACAATTATATTAGAATAACTTGGCACCCCGCTGTGAAAAATAGCCAGGTCAACTAGACAAACAAAAAAGAGAGATATATCAGAATTGAACCACACATTTGAATGAATGGACTTTGTAGTTATCTACAGAGTGTCCCACTCAACAATATCAAAATACTCATTCCTCTAAGCAGCACTTGAACCTTTCTCCAAATCAGACAACATGTTACCATATAAAGCATGCAAAAGTAAATGCAAAAGAAGTGAAGTTAGAAAACTCATATTATCGTATCATAGCACAATGAGACTAAAAAAAATCAATGGCAAGAGAAACAACAGAGATTATGGAGAAACATGGATTAAATAATGGACTCTTAAATAACTCAAAGGTCACAGAAAAAAATCAAGGGAAAACTTAATTCCTAGAAATCAAATAATAATGTAAGTGCACCACACTAGAACTTCTAGAAATTAAGTAATAATGTCAGTGCACCACACTAGAACTTATCAGATACAATGAAAACAGTTCTTAGGGGGATTTTATGGCTGTGAGCGCCCACATTGGAAAAGCAGAGCAAGCCCAGATAAATCACCTAATGATGCATCTCAAGGTCCTGGAAAAACAAGAACAATCCAAATCCAAAGAACAAACAGGGAAGGAAATTAAAAAGATCAGAGCAGTAATTAATGGAAGTAAAGCTACAGAAAAGAGTTAATTTTTCAAAGAGCTGGTTCTTTGAAAAAATAAATGCAAGAACAAACCCTTAGCCAATCTTACCAAACACAGGAAAAAGAAAAAAATCAATGCAATTAGAAATGAAAATGGTAAAATCAAAATAGGGATTACTGAAATACAGAAAATTCTTATTGAGAATTTCTATTCTAATTAATTGAATAATGTAGGAAAAACTGATAGAATTGTAAATACATATAGTTACTAAAACTGAATGAATTAATGACAGGCAATAGAGTTTAAGTAAAAAAATACTATAGTAAGAAACTATGCCAACTATAGTAAGAAAGTAGTTCTTGCCAGCTATGTTGGGAAAAGTGCAGGATCCTATAGATTGATTCATTACTGAACTATACAAGACCTGTAGAGAAAGTCTAACATGAAAGAGAAAGAGAAAGTCTACCTTCAAACTCTTTAATGAAATTGAAAAGCAAGGGGTACTCACAAAGTTCTTTCTGGAAGCTAGCATACTAATCCCCAGACCAGAAAAACACTAAATTAAAAAAGAATAATACAGACCAATATATTTAATGAACATAGACACAAAAATTTTCAAGATACTGGCAAACAAAATAAAAAATCATCAAAACATCATGACCAATTGGCTTTATCTCAGGGATACAGGGATTGACTGACATATGCAGATCAACAGATGTAATATATCACATTAAGAGAAACAAGAACAAAATCAGATGATCATCTCAATGAATTAAAACAAAAGGGTTTGGCAAAACCAAGCATGAACTCATGATAAAAACCGTAAAGAATATAGATATAGTAGGATCTAACCTCAAATTTGTAACAACCGTACCATTAACATCATAGTACACTTAGAAAAGCTGAAAGCTTTTCTTGTAAATTCAAGAAAAAAAATAAAGATGTCTACTTCTACTATCACTACTTGGGTCCAATACAATATTTGAAACATTACCCAGAACAATCAGATAAGGTAAAGAAATTTTTAAAATGTATATATATATATGAAGTCTAACTATCCTTGTTTGTAGATGACACAATTCCTTATATAAAAGACCCAAACAATTCCATGAAAAGACTTCTAAAATTAATAAGCAAATTCAGTAGTATATCAGTGTGAAATCAATATGCAAAAATTAATAGTGTCCCTGCATATCACTAATAAACACACACAAAAGAATTTAGGAAAGAATAACATTCACAGTCCCATCAAAAACACTTAAATACTTAAGAATTAACCTGACCTAAGAAATTTAGAATGAAAGTTACAGTAATATGGAAAAAGAGATGAAAGAGGACATGAGAGAATAGATAACCACTGTTCTTGGATTGGCCAAACAAATGTGAAATTTTGTGCAAATATTCCATACTTCCAAAATGAATATGCATGTTTAATGCAATACCAGCCAAAATGCCAGCATAATTCCTCCCAAAAGTAGAGGACATATCTTAAAATTCCTTTGAAAATTTTTCAACTCTTTTTCCTTTGCGGATCTTTAGAGACGCACAATGATGAAGTTACTAGAACAGAGCTTCATGACATTGATCTGGGCAACGATCTTTTAAATAACACCTGAAAAGTGGAGGAAATAAAACAAAACAAACAAACAAAATATATAAAATCATTTAAGTTACAAAGTTTCTGGAAAGCAAGGGAAAAATGAGAATGGTAAAGAGCAACCCACAGAATGGGGAAAATATTTGCAAACTCTGCGTTTCACAAGGATTAATTTGCAAAACATGTAAGAAGCTCAAACAACTCAGTGTCAAAATGCAAATAATTCCATTGAAAATAGAGCAAAAGACATGAATGGAAGTTTTTCAAAAGAATTCATACAACTAACCCACAGGCACATGAAAAAGTGCTAATGATTTAGGTCACTGATCATCAAGAAAATGTAAATTGAAATCACGACACAACACCTCATTTAAGTTAGAATGATTATTATCATGAAAGACAAAATATAACAAGTACTGGTGAGGAAAAGAAAACCCTCATATACTGTTGATGGTATTGTAAATTATACACAAGCGTTATGGAAAATAGTATGGCCGGTTTTTCTCTTCAAAAAATCAAAATAGAACTACTATATGATTTAGCAATCACATTACTGTATACATCCAAAAGAAGTGAAATCAGTATCAAAGAAATATCTGTACTTTCGTGTCTGTAGAAGTAATATTCATAATTATCTATCAATAAGTAATTGGATAAAAATAAGATATATATATATAAAACATCTCTCATATATAAAAATTATACACACACACACACATATGTACATATATGCACAGTGGAATACTGTTCAGCCATAAAAAGGCAATATTGCCATTTGCAACCATGTGAAAGTAACCTGAAGAATTTGTTGAATGAATTAAGACAAACATAGAAACAAGGTGTCACTGTATTTGGGAACCTACAGACACTGATCTCATAACTGTAGAGACTATAACAATCATTACTGGAGTTTAGGGATGCTTATGGATCGAGAGACATTTGTCAAGGTATAAATAATTATGAGGAGCTAGGATAGCATATAAAAGACCTTCTGTACATTAAGCTGATTTGAAATTAATAACACTATATTTTATTCTTGGGAAAGGTAGAAAAAAATGGATGTTATAACCTGTCACAATAGCAATGATAAGTGAGGTAATGCACTTAGAGGGATTTAATCATTACACCATGTGCATAAACTTCAAATTAACATGTTATAGATAATCAAAACAGATTAGATATAAATTTAAAATAATAAAGAAAAATTTTAAACAAAAAAAATCATTAGCATTTAGGTTTCCTTAAGTCAAAAATGTATCCTTGTATTGTTCTAATTGTTTAAATTAGTACATGTACAATTCCCTTATAACTTTGGCCACGATCCAGACTTTAGAAATACTTGTAATAGAGTCTGCTGTTTGATATTCTATGCCTCCTGTTCTTCATGCCAGTCACATGCACACATGCTTATTCTGAGTTGCTGATATTTTCACTATGGTCACTGCACCTAACTTCTTGAGTACAGTTTTTGAGGGAAATGAGGATAAAGCAAAAGGGGGGCAGAAGTCTTCCCACGATTTCCCAGAGCTGAAGCAGCTGGAAGATGTTATTCTGTTGATCAAGCTTGAAGCATAACTTTATTATCTCTTTATCATTTTTACTGCTATTTGGAAGAAATAATTCTGAGACACTTAAGTGAGTTGGAAGAGAAAACAGAGCTGAGAGACAAAGAATAAGAACCCTTTGAGTATTTGAGCTTGAGGCCCAGCTCGTCATCTGACTCCCCGCGGTTATAAAAGACACAGTGGCTTTAGAGCACTCCTTATATTGTTGCACCAAGTTCGAGTTGTCTTTCTGTTTATTACAAATCAAATCTCATGGAAAAGGCGTGTATTTCTGAATGGGAGAAAAAGACATTTTGATTTCTAATGGACCTTATTTTAAACCAAAGTTAATAACTTGATTGGTTAGATGACCTCTAGAAAGAGGTTTCATCTTATGAATCTCATATTTATGTTTGATTAAAAAACTAGAATGATAAGTGTTCTTTACTGTAAAGTGAAACATCTCACAGTGCATGCAAATTCAGAAGACTGGCTTCCACTGTCTGTGTTATGTAAATATTTCTAAAACAGAGTAAAAGTAAATAAAAATATTTATACTATGGAAATAATGTAAGTGATAATTTTATATCACTTTGTCATTGATTTTAATAATAGAACATTTTTCTTAAAAATTGACAAGCAACTATTTGTATGCTCCCAATGATGATAACATTGTTTTCTTCTAAATTAAATGTCATTAGGTCAGGTCCAAATTTCAATAAAGATTGACAACATTACAGTTAAGTAAATAGGCATCTAAAGAATAACTTGCCAAATTAACCAGAAATAAGCAATGGAAGAAAATATCAGGGGAGAAAAACAACAAAAACGTCTATATTTTAGACAGAGAAAATTCCAACGGGTTCTAGCTTTCAGGTTTCTGAAATGAATATCTCAGATTAAGGTTTCTTGATCATGGTGACTCACAAAGTGACCTATATATTTAATTACTCTCTCCTTTACTCCCTTGGCCTTTACCCAAGAACACAGACAGAAACTTGTACCACCACTCTGCCTCACAGAGTAAAGGAAGGCGAAGGAGCAATTGTGGCCATGCTCCTCCAGACAAAGCTGTGAAAGGTGGGGAGAAAGCCATGCACAGTGGCTTCAGAAGCAGGAAAGACACAAGAATGTCCAGTGTAAGGATGAGCAGTAGACATGAAAACTAGAGGACAAATTTTGCTTTCAGAACAGGACACCTATAAAACATGTCTTTATTATTACAGCAGTAATACCCATCCATGGGTATTAAGGAGAAGAGGGACTCTCACAGGGGTTATTACTACTGTAAACTTCTGAGTCAGTTCAAGTTACATGAAGTCAGCTTCCTCAGCACTTCATTTTACAGTATGTAAAGTCTTTTCTCGCTCATGACTTCAGTTCAGCCTCCAGCAGCTCCAGGAGTAAGTAGGTCAGGAATGAAAACATCTGCTATCTTACAGAGCTTATTTGACTTTTCCCAAATCACAGTCAAAAAGTGCTTAAGCACACGTCACATCCAGGGATCCCAGATCCAGCCCAGTCAGGATGGAGCCCCAAGAACCTCCAAGACAGAATGTAGGTCGCTCCTTCTTTGGAGTGTCAATCTATTTTCTCTGTTAATTTCCTGTCTTTGTTTCCATGGTAATTTAATATGTATTTCTTCCCTTGTTACTCCTGTTACTTTATTACATTTCTTTCTACATTTAAGTATTTTTTTTTTTAAACTTAACATTGCTGGTGTATACAAAAATCCTGTAATGGAAGAATGTAATTAATCTTCAGCAGCATTTTCCTGTGAGGGAAGCTAATAAAATGTAGAAGTGTTCTGGGATTGTGCAGGAAACATGAGGGGCATTAGGACTAGATTTCCAGACACCTGAGGCTGTATAAAGTGATAAGTCACAAGGCAGCCAGCCTCACCCCCCTTGTGGGAAAACTCTAACTCTCAATATTTCTCTCGTTCCCTTACCTGTTCCACTTCAGTTCCCCTTGGCCACAAAAGCTGCCCCCGCCCTCATTCACTCTGGCAGTTCACCTGCTTGGGTCATTCTGACATGGGCAACTCCTGCCGTTCAGGCTTCTGGCCTGGACGCCCGCTCGGCCGCTCAGGGCTCAGCCTGTTCTGGCCCAGGGACATCTCCTTACCCCACCCCACCCCCGCCAGAAAAAAGAGCTTAAAGGCCCACGCTTTCCTCAGCTCGGGGCTACCTTGGTCCGCTAGGTAGCCTGCTACTCTGTCCCTCCCCCAATAAAGACTTCTCTCGTGTCAGAAGGGCTGGTCTAGTTCCGTGTGGGTCTCGGTTTCTATCATAAAGCCTTTGTGGTTTTCGCTATTTTAGAACCTTGATGAAAAACAAAACCAAGTAGTTTTATAGCCAGATAAGAGACTGACAGTTCACATGAGTTCACACATTTATCAATGTTATCATCCCCGAAGGAGAGTTATTTGTGACCCTGTAAGGACAAAGGAAGAAATAGCTAACAATCCCTGCTATTAAAGAATGCAAATTCTGTGAGAGACAATTTGGTGGCTGCAGTGGGGGAAGTAAAGAATGAGTCTCTGTTCCAAAGCAGGGCACCCAGCACGACAGAGGTGTGCAGGCGCCCGTGTGCATGGAGAAAATCTTACAACAGAAAGTAGGAGGCAGCACCACAGAGTATGAGCTCTGGCGATATCTTCTCCGTGTCACCTTAGGCAAGTTAGGTGTCTTGGTTACTTTTCTCTCATTGCTGAGACAAAATACCCAATGCCCAAAATGAAGGAAGGAAAAGTTTACTTAGCTTACAGTTCGTGGAGGTTTCAGTCCATACTTGGCTGGTTCTGAGGCAGAATGGCAAATGGCAGAGGGCAATTGTTCATGGCAGCAGAGCACAGCAAAAACCACAAGCAAAAAAGGAGGAATGGCCACAGGAACGAAGCAGGTAGCCTCTTTCTCTCCCTTACATATGCAAACTATTCCCCCTAGGGTATAGCTCTCACACCCACAATCCCAGCAAACTATTTGCCCTAGGGCAGGTATAGCTCTCACACCCATAGTCCCAGCATTGGCTCCTGGATCAGTCATAAACTCTAAAAGCCACCAAATAACTGCATGAGGGTTTGGGAACGTAGGGACACAAACCATAACATTAGGCTTCCTGAGATGCTAATCAGAGAGTCAGTGATAGTGTGAGGCATGGAAGGTGGTAATTTGGGGCTTGTCTTGGTTACTTTTCTCTCTTTGCTGAGACAAAATACCCAACGCCCAAAATGAAGGAAGGAAAGGTTTATTTAGCTTACAGTTTGTGGAGGTTTCAGTCCATACTTGGCTGGCTTAGAGGCAGAGTGGCAAATGGCAGAGGGCAAGCTGTTCATGGCAGCAGAGCACAGCAAAACAACCAGCAAAAAGGGAGGAGGAATTGCTGCAAGCAGCCTCTTTCCTTCCCTTACATTGTAAACAGCCTTCCCTCTCCCAAGGGGCGTGTAGCTCTCACACAGTCTGCATGCCCTCCTCTTCCACAGGCTCAGGATGTATACAAGGTTAGCACCCTGGTTTCCTGTTGAATCACTCAGCCAAACCTCCAGACTCCCCAAGTTGACACAATGTATCAACCATAACAGGGGTCATAGTAAACATAGTTGTGGGAGTTTTATTCTTCCATTATTTTCAAAATTCTGCCACCTTGCTTATCTTCCTTTAGCTATTTTCTGCTTTTTTCTCTAACTTTTAAAACTTGTTTTGGTAAATTTGTTTCTTATATTTTTAAGTGGTACAATTCTCTTTCTAATCAACAAATCAACCTTCTCTCTCTCCCTCCCTCTCTTTCTCTCATATCACCTATGATTGCCTCATGAAAATGAAAGGAATAATATGTTTTAAAGAAGTAATTTCTATTTGCTTTGTTGTGATGCTTTGGCATCTGAATTTGATGTAGTCTAAATTCTTATTTCCTGGAAGCAGAGATGAGTACAGGGACCCACAGTCAGATGAATGGCTGAGAGTGTGTTCTTTAGGGAAAATGTATAGGGAAGAGTCAAGTAAGGGCCTCGTGGTAGTGAGGGGATAGAGAGTGAGTGCTAATGGTGTGTCAGATAAAATCTAGTCCAAAGTGTATTTCCCAGACCAGCATGGTCAGCATCAACTAGAACCTTGCAAAAATGTAAATTTTCAGATCTAAATTGGGCCTGAACCACAGAGGCCTCACAAGCATAAATTACCCTGAAGCCTTGTCCTTCCTTTCACGCATGTGCTGCCCAAGCAAGTACTCTTCCTTGAGCCAAGAGACCTGCCCTATTTTATCCACATGTTTGTCACTGTTGGCAATTGACTGGTAGCTACAGCTCATGGAGGCGATCTTTAGAGGAGGGGGGCAGTGCTGAGCTATTAGCAGGTAAACTTTTGAGAAACTAGGAGAGGGCATGCTAGCCTGATAAAGGGTATCAGAAGCAATACATATTTAATTTGGAATGAGGTAACCTTGACCTCACCTGTCTTTTTATGTCTGTTTTTAGTTTGAGATTTTCCAAGGTTTTCATAAAGCACCCTATAGCGGGTACTCATTTAGCAATTACTTAAGAACTTTTCTAGATACATAAATAAAGTAAAAATATAATTCATAAACCATACTATTTCAATGTAAAATTTAGTTACTTTTAGTATATTCACAGGATTGGACATCACTATCATGAAAATTAGGACTGAACAGTGATCACCATTAACTAAATCCAGTATATTTTTATAACCCTAGAAAGAAGCAAAATACATTTTAGTAGTGCCTTCCCATTGCCCCCACTGGTTCTGGAAAATTCTATAATCTATTTTTTCTCTATGTATTTATCTATTCTGGAAATTTCACATAAGTTAAATAATAACATGTAATATTTTTTGATTTACTTTTTTCAAATAGTTTTAGACTTTTGCTGATTATCCATGTTTTAACAAGTCCATCAGTTGTTTTCAAGACTAAATAATATCCCATTCTGTATGGATTAATCACATTTGCTGATTCACTCATCTGTTAGACATTGGAGTTATTTGCACTTTGAGAATATTATGACTACTTCGCTATGCACTTAACTTTTTGTGGGCCCATGTTCTCATAGCTGTGTGAACAAGTAGGAGAGGACGTACAGGTGGTATGGGTCCTCGATGTTCAACATTTGGTAGGACTGACTGCCAGTGCTGCACCATTTTACATTTCAGCGTTTGAGGTTTCCAGGTTTTCCACATTCTGAAGAAAATTGTGACTTTCAAGCTGTTTTAAAAGTATAGCTACTACAAGGGATATATAACATAGCATCTTGTGATTTTTACTTATATATAGTTAATGTTTTTGTTAGCTGTATAAAAACAGTGCTACCTCAGTTCATAAACTTAATTTGTTTTATGATTCTAGGGAAGATGGCTGCCTTTGTGTTTGTATGGGGAAGATGGCCACGGTGGTGTTTGTTACCCAATGTGAGTTTGAGAATGGGATCAAATTTTGTCAAATGCTTTTGTTTGTGAGGAGAATATTTTGGAACAGAAACATTGGTGAATTGAGGTGTTACTGTACCTTTTGTGAAGAAATGCCCTTGTACGTGTGGCTCCGAGCTAGTAACATGACAGTGGATGTTTACTGTGGCTGAAAGTGCTCAGCTAGTGGTACCCTGGTAGCAGAGAGGAGAGGAGGGTCCAAGAGAACAGGGCCAGTGGCCAGAGATGGTACCATCACCCAGCCAGGCACAGCCAACACGTGCTTTACTAACTGCGTGTCTCCCAAGCCAATTAAAAATTTACATTAAGATTAACCATTTCAGGTAGTTTACCCCGGTTTTGGATTTTACTTCTCCAATGAATAACTGTACAACCTTTTTTAAAATTATGTTGTACTTAATCCAAACAGTGTTGCGATGGTGATACTCCTTATTCTGCTCACAGCTGTGCAAGGGCCCACGGTCCTCTCCACCTTTCTGATTACGCCTGCACTGAGGCTGGTTAGCCATTTGGCAGCGCTGTTCTGCATTTAGAGCGTTTACAGAAACCACTTTCTTACTATTTGATTCCAAACTATCCCCTTCTGCCCTGTGAAGTTCTGCAGTTACGTCACAACTGGTCTCCTTGACTCCACTCTCATCCCTGCATTAAATTCTGGTCACAGAAACCAGAAGGAGACTTTGAAATAAGTTATATCGCTTCATCCTCTTTCTAAACCCTGCTAATGGTTCCTGCTCACTCAGAGTAAAATCCAAAGTCCTTACTGATCTTCAGGACTCTACATTTTCTAATCTCCAGGCTGTGCTCTCCTGTTTTGTCCTCTTCTCATTTATTATTTGAATTCTGTCCACTCTGGTTTGCGTGCTATTGTTTTTTTTCTGCCAAATATCGACTTAGCCCAGATGCCCTCGTGCATGTCTCATTCATTCTCATTCTCTCCTCTCCTTGTTCAAATGATAACTCACCTGAGTGGAGGTTTTGTCATTTTTATGAACTGTTACCTTTTCCAGCACTTAACATCCCTCAGGCTTTATTTCATATTCCTCGATTCATTTAACTTCACAGACATTAGATTTGTGTTCTGGTCTGTTGACTCCCCTCCTGCACAGAGATTGGGCAGTCTCATTGCTTTGCTTTGTTTTGTGATGTTTCCACAGCATCTATAACAGAGCTAGGCACATAGGGTACAATCACGAAATATTTGTTGGATAAATGAATATTTAGATAACAAGAAGAGGAGAGAAGTGTGGTATATATTGTGATTATGACTAAGATACTTAGCAAGTAAAAACTTAATATTATATTTAATTGTCTCTGATCTTTTATTTCCTCTTTTAATGGACATAATAATTTAGAGCTGAGTGTTCATGTGAAGATTAAGCAAAATTATCATAATAAAAATATCTAGAACAAGATACCTCGCATTAATTGGTTCAATAAAAGTTTGAGAAATCAGTGAATGTTGAGGAAAAAGCAACCCAAGGCATCTAATAGTGTTCAGGGAAAGTATCTTGCAAGAATTTCCAGGCTAATGACATGAGTAAATTCAGATAATCTTCAAGTATTAAGTGGAATTTACAATGTCTAAATTCAATTCTCCAAAGCATTAAGCATCCATGGTTTAGAAATATCTGTGTTTTATGACTTGTGAAATGAATGGTATTTATTGTAATTCTGAAGTATGTTGGATGGACGCTCAGGAGCCCTTGTGGTTTTACCTACCCCTCTGAGGCCCATCTTGGTAGAGAAAGATTACAACTTCCCAGTGTTTGCTTTGTCCCTCAGGAAAGGCTGCTGTCATTTCCAACATGCAGAGAGTGCCCCTTCATGCCTCTACTCACAGGGAACAAGATTCCTTGAGTTTAGGCCCAAGTTCCATTTTACCCAGAATTTTTCTGGGGTAAAATCTTTTGGAAATATACTTGTTATCCTCCAGGAAACTCCCAGCCCTCAGCTCCTTTGGGGACATCTTTTTCTTTTTAAATCTCTACCCAGGCTCTTCTTATCTCTGTCCAGTAGGACTTTCTGCAACAATGGAAATTATTTTCTGTGCTGTCCTACATGGTAGCCACTATCTCTGGGTGGCTAGTTATCCCTTTAAATATGTTTCATGTGATGAGGAACTGATTATTCAATTAATTTACATATTCACATACAGTAAGAGATGACAGTAGTGAGTGTCCTTTTTCTTCCTCTGTCAAGTAAAAGAGAAGTTATGATTCCAGCACTGCTGTTCTCTAGCCTTTAACTTCTAATTTACTTACTCAGTGGAACTTACCAATTCCAGTTTTCTTCTCTTGGTTTGCTATCTTGTATTCTACTGTAATCCTTGACATGACTCTGGATAACTTCAAAATTAAACATGTATAACATATGTTGAACCTGATACTATAGTTTTCATAATCTCATAGAATATAATTGAGAGGAAAGTGTTAGGTAATGTTTCTGGGTCTCTTAGATGCCTTACTTAGTAGAATTGTTCCCTGGTGCTTCAGTGCAGACTTAAGAGCTTTCCCTTTCCTTGGTCCATGACTCAGCATTTATTGTTTTCTTAACATAATGCAAAGTAGGACTTAACATCATTTAATCTACCTCTTGTGTTCTGTATAATCTCACTAAAGCACGTAGGGAAAAGGAACTATAATTTAACCCTCCTACAGGTGAGAGAAGCTGTTAACACATAGAAAGCTCTCAGTAAATGAGTGAATAAAGAAGTGACTGAAAAAAATGTAATCTCAGGTACCCATTAAAAATCATGACTTTTCAAAAAAGAATTAAATAAATGGACTCATTTTATTGGATAGTGAGATGAGTAAAAACACATCAAATCTAGATTTCTGACATCCTGGCCCCATGGAAATTATGGAAAGATTTCTAAAGAAAGAAATAAAGCTGTAGCCTGTCATGTTAATTATACACTGCCCAGACAGATAGCACATATGCCTCATCTCCTTCTGACGAGGATTTGTATTCTTAACTAGAATGTAATCCAGTTCACAGGTCAGTTTTGGGCGTGACCATTAATAATTTCATCAGAGATTCTGAGCTGCAAGGCTCTTAACTCCAGTTTCACTGCTTTTATCAGCGCTTACACTTTGAATTTTTTAGGAGGTAGCTTTTCCGATTAGTTAGTACTTCTTGAAAAAGGTATTGCTGTTCTAATAGCTTTTGTTTGCCTAATCAAACAGGGTGAAATTGAATGACTTCTACAATGATTTTGATAGGGTTTTATGAATGAAACACAATCCAATTTCAGACAGTAGTTAAATATATGTCACTGATATACATTTATAATATGAACAGCTAAACTTTATTTGTTTAAATTTTCTTACTTTTGGTTCTCCAATGTCAGTTCTTTCTGTATGCATTTAATTTCAAAGCAGAATGCTATGATTGAAAATACTTAATTTTTTATCTTAAGAGAAGAATGATTTCTTTGTAAGATGGAAGAGTTTTTGGGGAAATGTGGAAAATTACTTATTTGTATTTCATTATTATTGTAAAGGAAAACAATCATTTCACTTGAATCTTATCATTGCTTTTAATAGTAGCTTTGTCAATAAAAGTGTCAAATCATAATAGCCTATGATTTTGAAGGCTTTCCTTTTGGCATTTCTCTGTTAAATGCTTATGTAGCTTATGTAACAATGCATAAGTTAAATATTAATTACTCTCTAGATAAGGAAATTGAGCTTACATAACTTTCAACAGTGTAAAATTTAGGCATTTCGATTGTCAGTCCGTTTCACTTGGTTCCATGCCATGCAATTAATCACTAAAACACTGTTCTACTCTTAATTTCTCCTACATAACATTTGTTTTAGAAATGTATTTAAAGTAAATATTACATGTCTTAATTACCATAGATTTATAGATGATAAAGTTATAGAACATCTGGTAGGGTAAGTCTTTTCCTTAACATCTGATAGGACAAAGCCATCATTATTCTTTTTTTAATGTATAGTATGTTATTCATTTACTATTTATCATACTCACACCAAGTTAACTCCGTAATATATGCTACAAAGAACCTTACTAGGATTACATTAAATCTGTCAATTATCTTCAATAAAATACATATTTTTATTTTGAAACTTCATATATTGAAGTATATTTTGTATTGTCATTAAGACATCTTACATGCCTTTCACAAAGTTTTATACTATCCTTCCTTTATAATTATATTTCCATATAGTTATATTTCAAAGAGTTTATTTGTATATTTGCTATTTTGAATGTCATTATTGTAAAATTAATTTTTAAATATAAATATTTAAATGTGTTATTCATAGCATGTAGGATGACTACTGTTTTTTAACTTCGTGTTTTGAAATAATTTTTGATTAAAAATAAATTTGTTAATCTAATTTAGGGATAAACTATGCATCCTGATTCTCATAATGTGAAAATTCTGGCCATTGTGATACAATGTACAAATCTAGGAAATCAAAATCAGTGTGACATTGTCGAGTGAATTAATTATACTTTTCATTTAGATTTGAATAGTTTTTAGGTCTTTACTTCAGAATCTTGCATTGTATTTGGTTTTCAACACGTGATACTTCTTTAGTTGTTTATTGTCTTGCATAACTTTGAATATTTTGAATAGTAATAGCTATTTCACAAAATGTTCTTAAACTAAAGGTTGCCTAAAGCTTTGTCACTTTTAGATAGAAATTTCATCTTTTTTGTAAAGGCCATAGCAGTGATACATCAATGTATCATCAGGTTACAGGATAGCAATGTACCTAATTATTGCAGATACTGCCTTTGTCACTTGGTTACTGAATTTCTGTACTATGACCCTACTCCGCAACTTTGCAATGAACAACTGTTTAGAGAACACATTTTGAGAATATGTAAATATGTTTTACCTCCAACTGTGGCTCACTAATTTTACCATTCATCCTGGAATCCTACCTGGAGCAGTTGTCACTGTGGAAGTCTACTGAAAACGTTTTACTCCATGCTGTATTATATATTTAGAGTTCTTTACGAAAGAGCTGTGCCTGCCTATGTATCTGTCATCTAATCTGTCCATCTATTTATATCCATTTGAGCATCAATTGTATTGTTTTTAATTCAATACTACTATTACTTGCTTTATTGTTGAAATCATTCCAATTTTGTCTCAGAAACACTGTCTGTTGAGTGCTGTCATCTCTCTGAAATGCCTCGATGCCCTTTTGATTACTTTCTCACACCACAAGGTGTTCCAGGATCTTTATCTATTTTCCATGGAGTGTTTGTTCTGACTTTGTGTGATGTCTTGGTTACTTTTTCTCTTGGTTGCTGAGACAAAATACCCAACATCCAAAATGAAGGAAGGAAAGGATTATTTAGCATACATTTTGCAGAGGTTTCAGTCCATATGTGGCTGGTTCTGAGGCACAGTGGCACATGGCAGAGGGCAACAGTTCATGGTGGTGGTACACAGCAAAGCAACAAGCACAAGAAGGGAGGAATGGCAGGAGGAATGGCACCAGCTTCCTCTTTCTCTCCCTTACATACACAAACTATCCGCCTTAGGGCGGGTATAGCTCACACCCATAGTCCTAGCAAACTATCCTCCCTAGGGTGAGTATAGCTCTCACACCCATAATCCCAGCATTGGATCATAGATCAGTCATAAACTCTAAAAGCCACCCCATAACTGCATGAGGATTTGGGTGGACATGGAGACACAAACCATAATGTGAAAATATTTGATTTTACTTTAGAGTGTAAGTTTTATTTTATTTTTATGCATTTATGTGTTTAGTTAGGGGTCTGTTTGTTTGTTTTAAGACAGGGTCTTACTATGTACTTCAGGCAATCCTTGAACTCACTATGTGGTCCTTGCTAGTCTTGAACCCAGAGATCCTTCTGCCTCAGCCTCATAAGTAGTGGGATTAAAGGACTGTGCTATGACCCTTGGCCAAAGTACAAATTTTGGAAAAAGTTTTGCAAGGCAGTTTTTAATGGTAAAGTGCATTGTAAAAAGGTTTTTAAAATATTTTTTATCTTAACCTGTTTGTTACTGATTTATCTTTTTCTCTTTTATAGACAACCTATGGAGAGTAATGTAAGTTTTAAAGACTTGAGATATAAAGCTGGAAAATGACAAAAACCTGGAGATAGTTCACTTACTCTAAAACCTATGCCCCTTGTCCATACCACTGAGCCTGTCAAAGGGGCAGTCATAGTGTCAAGTGTTTCATGTTCAATTTTTTGTAACCCGTGGTGCTCAAGACTTCCATAGCTTGTTAGAAGCTACCTCTAGAAATCTGGAGGCCACATTACCCCTCCATGGTCATTTACCTGATGTCTGGTAAAATGAGATTCATAATCTGGGCTGTCTTGCTTTAAATGTTAGCTTATACTTGTATCACTGAAGTAGGAGTAATCTTTTCAAATGTGAAATTTTGGTTGGCAGATATTAGCCAGTGGGTATTAAAGAATCTAAGCCCTTTGTACATGACTTGAAGTTGATAATTTCAAGGAAATATAAATAATATGAACTTTACTTAAATTGTTAAATAAGGGTAAATACATTTTGTCTACTTCTTCATTTGAACTTCCTAATTACCCGTAAGAACCCGAGGGTGGGAATATAAACTAAAAGTCATGAAGGAAATCTGTTCAAAAACAGAGAGCAGATGGGACGAAGGAAAGGAGAAAAGAAAAAGACAAAAATATATGTATGTATATAGGAATATATATGAATATACATATGTGCAGGAGGGCTAACATGGTTCTACTATTGTATTATATCACTTAATGCTAAGCAATAATCGATGACAGGATATTAGATTAATAGTGTATATCTGTATGTGTTAGCCTGAACACACACTTCGAAGATATCAATATGTAAAGCAGCAACAAGCGGTGTTT
>PVLD010021517.1:0-10503 GCA_004027595.1 Dinomys branickii
TACCACTCAATCAGTCATCTTCCCTGTGATAATAACTGTACTCCTGGGTTTATCTATATCCTTGGACTCTCACCTTGGGAAGAGATATAGCTGCCTCAGACTATACTATAACATACAGGGGTGTATACAAACTGCCATGGTTGGGGGTGGGAAAGCACATATGCTCACAGCGGACCGCCCGGCTCCACCCTGTCGTCGTACTCTGGGTGGGGGCGGGTCCAGACCTTGTGGCTCCAGCATTACCGTTCCCCACCCCTTGCAGCTGGGCAATGGGTCTCCGAAGCTGAAGCTACGAATGCCGAAATGAGGGCGTGGGCCAGGGGTGTGCTTGGAGCGGCAACCTCCTCCCTCTCTATCTCGTCTCATGAGGTCATGAGTTTGATTCCTGGTACCAAAAAAAAAAAAGAAGGGACGGAGAAGATATTTTACAACAACCAAGAAAAGGGATGGGCTGGCTATACTCACATCTGGAGAAACAGACTGTAGGGCAAAAATTGTTATAAAAGGCAAAGAGAATTATTATATAATGATAAATGACTGAGCCTACCAAGAAGATATTACAATTATGAACACAAAGTCACCTAACAACAGAGCTTCCAAAATAAAAGCACATGAGATAAAAGGAATCAGCCAGCAAGAAGAGGTGGATACTTGGTAGACAGGGAAGTGGACAGACCGACCACACACAGGAAAGGAAACACAGACTGAAGAATCACAGAACAAGCTCGACCTGACTTCCTCCTCGCCAAGAGCAGGATGCACCTGCTCCCTGTGTGCAGAGTGCAGACTGACACCACATGTCAGGACACACAACACCTTCACTGCGGGAAAAGCCTGAAGGCATCGGCCATATCCTCTTTGACCCCAAGAAGAATAAAATTAGAAATTAATAGCCGAAGAACTGAAAAATTCACAAATATGTAGAAATTGAACAACACATGTTTGTAGCCAAGCATGGTGACAATACTCTACCACTCAGGGAAGTGGAGGCAGGAAGGACTCAGGTTCAAGCAATTTAAAGACCCATGGATCAAAGAAGAAATTGCAAGGGAAATCAGATGAGATGAATTAAAAGGAAAATGTAGTGTAGCAAAACTTATGAGAGCCAGGCATGGTGGTACATGCCTGTAATCCCAGCACTTGGGAGGCTGAGGCAGGAGGATTGTTAGGAGTTCGAGACCAGCCTGAGCCACAAAGTGAGTTCAAGGCCAGCCTGAACTACATACCAAGACCCTGTCTCAAAAACAAAAAAAAAAACTTAAGAGATACAGCAAAAGCAACACTTGGAGGGAAACTTATGGCTGTAAATGTCTACATTTACAAAGACCAACAATGTCAAATTAATAATCTTAACTTCTAATACCAAGGGCTAAAACATTAGAACAAACTAAAATCAAAAGGAATAAGGGAAATTAGAAAGATTAGAATGAAATAGAGAACGAAAAACTACAAAAAAAATCAGTGAAAACAAAAATTGGTCCTTCAAAAAGATCAAGGAAGTTAGTGTTCAACTTTAGTTCAACTGACGGAAAGAGAGAACTCAAATGACTGAAATTAGGAATTAATTTACTACCGATCTTATGCAAGTGAAGAAAAGATCATAAACTAGGAACAGTGACATACACCTGTAATCCCAGCTACCTGGTAAACTGAGACAGGAGGATTACAAACTCAAGCCCGGACCAGACAATTCATCAAGACCATGTCTAAAAGCAAATTTTCTCAATCAGATTTTATTGGTACAGTTTAGATATACCTAATGACCACATTCATCGTACAGAACCTGTACCTGTGCACGGTATAACCCGTTTTCCCCATCTCCCCGCCCGCCCTTCACTCCCCCTCCCCTCCCCGTTTACAAGAGCTTTGTTTCCACGCTTTCCTTCTTTTCTCACTTTTTAATTTGCCCTTCTTTCCTTTCCCCCTCCCTTGCTGAAAACAACTTCTTTTCAATGGGGATGTAGCTTAGTGGTTGAGGGCCTCCGGTGCAATTGCTAGTACCACAAAAATTACAAGAACAGGTTACATGATAATGCAGATGACTGGATGAAATGGGAAAATCCCTAGACACATGCACTCTACCAAAACTGACTCAAAGGAAACACTAAATCTGATCAGACCCACACACGAGACTGACTCAATAATCAAAATTTCAGCCGGGCGTGGCAGCGCACGCCTGTAATCCCAGCACTGGGGAGGCTGAGGCAGGAGGATCATTGCCAGTTTGAGGCCAGCCTGTGTGACAAAGTGAGCTCAAGGCCAGCCTGAACTGCACAGTGAGACCCTGTTTCAAAGACAATCAATCAATTCATCAATCAATAATCAAATTTTCCAATAAAGAATAGACTAGAACCAGACTACTCCAATGGTGAATTCTCTCGAACATTACTGTTTTGGTCTTTTTTAAGGCAGGGCCTCCTTATGCAGTTCATTTTGGCCTTCAACTCACTTTGTAGCTCAGGTTGGCTTTCAATTCACAGCAATCCTCCTGCCTTAGCCTCCTGAGTGCTGGGGTTACAGGTGTGTACCACCACACCCAACGGATTTAAAAAGAATAAATACTAATTGTTCTTAAACTCTTCCCAAAAAATGCAGCAGAGGATACTTCCTAATTCATTGTATGGTGTTAGTATTACCCTGAAACTAAGGATATCACAAAGAAAGAAACTGACAAACCAGCCTCCCTTATGAATATAGATGCAGATACCCACAACAAAACAGCAGCAAGCCCACCCTGGCAGCACAGTGAGAGGGTTACCCATCGTGGGAGATACCTGATAACGCTCACACTGCTCAGGTCAGCCTATGAAAATACATCAGAGTGATTACACCATGTTGTTCAGGTGAAACCACCACATGATCATCTCAACCGATGCAAAGTGTTTCACAAAACACATTCTTATGATAAACACACACACACATTCATACAACTAAGAAGGGACTGTAATCTCAGAATCTGGGAGGCTGAAGCAGGCTTGCTGTCAGTTCAAGGCCAGCCTGTACTACACAGTGAGTTCAAGGCCAGCCTGAACTGCATGGTAAGACCCTTTTTCAAACGAACAAACAAATAAGGAAACAAACCAAGCTGAGAATGGGAAGAAACCTCAAGCCCTCCAAGGGCATCTGTGAAAACCCTCAGCTCATCTCACCTAGTGGTGACAAACTAAACAGTTTCCTCCTCAGATCATGAACTGGATAAAGATGGCAGGCGTTGCCTCTTCTGCATTCACTGGAAACTTTAGCAAGGACAGTCACGCAAGAAAAAGAGACAAGCATCCAGAGTGGCTAGGAAGAAGTGACACCGTATCCACAGACGGCACCATCCTAGACACAGACGACCTAACCCTGTGCCTGTGAAAGCCAGACAGCTGGAGAATGAGTTCAGCAGGTTCACACTACAAGGTAGGTTACAAAGATCAGTTGTATTTCTATACACCAAACAACCTGAAAATGAAATTAATAAAACAGTTGTATGTATGTATGGCTTGTATCTACATGTACCCCAAACCCAATAGGGTCTAGGTGGGGATTTTTGGAGGTGGCTGGAAATGTGAGCTAAGATAACCCTTTCCCCCTTTCGCTTGGGGTGCTGGGTATTTTGTTTCAGCAATAATTAAACAAGATAGTTTACAAAAATAGAAAAAGTAAAAATACTTAGGAATGCTTTAAACCAAAGAGGTGTGAGGCTCATACACTAAAAACTACAAAATGTTGCCTAATGAAGTTTAAGGACATCCAAATAAATTAACAGATGCCCCCTGTGAAGTCACCATTGTGAAAGTGGTAGAGGTTTACAAAAATAGAAAAAGTAAAAATACTTAGGAATGCTTTAAACCAAAGAGGTGTGAGGCTCATACACTAAAAACTACAAAATGTTGCCTAATGAAGTTTAAGGACATCCAAATAAATTAACAGATGCCCCCTGTGAAGTCACCATTGTGAAAGTGGTAGAGGAATCCACAGATTCCCTGTGATTCCTGTCTTTTATTTTTGGTACCAGGAATCAAACTCAGGACCCTGCACTTGCCAGGGAGGCGCTTGTGCTGCTGAGCTATATCCCTGGCCCAATGTGGTTCCTGTCAAAACTCAAACTACCTTTCTTTTTTTTTTTTCAGAAAGGGGCAAGGTGATCCTGAAATTCATATGGAATTTTAAAGGATCCTCAATAGCCAAAACAATCTTGATAAAAGAAAACAAAGTTGGAAAACTCCTACTTCAGAATTTCCAAGTTTTTGGATAGCTACATCATAAAAATAGTGTGATACTGGCTATGAATGGATATGGAGCCCAGTGAGATGGAATGGTGTCCCAGAGTAGATCCAGGTGTTCACCCCCAGTGGATTTCCAACAGTGGTGCCAAGCCCATCCAAGGAGGAAAGAACAGTTCCTCCTACAAATCCACAGACAACTGGATGTCCACATGCCATGGGAGATTAGACCTCCAGGCCACATGGGTCATGCCCCTCTCCCCTCTTGCCTGACACTGCAGCGAGGAGCCTCGCTGGGACGGGCAGCCAGCACTGTGCCTGCTGTCCTGTAGCCGACACTGAGCATGGGAGTGTGGAGAGGGGGAGCTCCTCACCTGGCCCCAGTGGGGCAGAGTTCTTGGGGGACAGGCACACAGCTCTGGCCTATTCCAGTCTACACTGTCATTGCTGCTGGTGGGATGGGGCTCGGCCAAGCTAGACCCCAGTGTGTCCCCACCTGTCCTCCTGCCGCGCTCCCTGCTGTCCCTCTGTGGTGGCTGGACACTGAGTCCCCAGTAGCCCGGGAATCAGGACTGCTTCAGACCAGGCAGAGTTGGGGTTGCCTGTCCTCCTCTGGGCCTGTGCTGCAGATCCCTGCCGCCGGTCAGGCCACCCTGAGCCCCTCCAGTTCTCACGGTATCAGGCCATCAGGCCGTTGGTCCTGCAATGGGCCCAGGAGAGACTGTAGGCGGGCAGGTGATTGGCCCAGCACAGGCCCTGCCCCAGCCACACTGGCTCCCTCCTGGGGTGGCAGACCCTCTGTGATGCCCCTGTTGCTATGGTGACCCTAGGGGAGGGGCCACACAGGGCCTGCTCATTCCACCTGCACCCAGGGGCTTGAGAGATCGGCTGCAGCAAGTCTCTTCCCTGCGCTCAACTCCAGCACAGGCCCTCCCCGACAGGTAAAGCTGAGTCTGAAAGTCACCACCGCAGCAGAAGCCGAGGTGAAGAGGGGATGGGCCTAGGAGCCAATGCCAGACTGAGGTTCCATCCACGTCAAGTGGTGTGGCCTTGGCTGAGGCAGGTCTGGAGTGTCCTCACTTGTATCCCAAAGGGTCCTTCAGTAATGCCTCTGTCACTTGCCCAGGGCCGTTCCCTGATAGCCAGTGCCCTTTCACTCATTCTCCTCAGCTCAGTGGACTCCTACTCATGCTCCGACCCAACTCAAATGTTCTCTTCTCCGTCAAAGTCTCCTTGACCTCTGTGCACTTGGCCCACAGCTTAGGCTGCCCGCCATTCTTTGTTTTGTCTTTTTGAGACAGGGTCTCACTATGCAGTTCAGGCTGGACTTAAGCTCACTTTGTAGTCCAGGCTGGTCTCAGATTCGCAACAATCCCCTTGCCTCAGCCTCCCGAGCGCTAGAATTACGGGCGTGCGCCACCACGCCGGCTATGCCCTGCCATTCTCTATCAGAGCTGCTGAAGGGTCTTCCTGGTTTTCATGTGACCGTAATTTCTTGCAGGAGGAATCAGGCTCCATTCTGGCATTAGAGAGCTTTTGTTGAATGGTCACTTTGTGCAGCAGAAACTGGGTAGGGGCCGTTCTTCAGGGCTCTACCCTGGGCCCTTTCTGCAGGCATGGCTGGGGCTAGCCCATACTGTGGTAGCTTCCCTGTGTGCCCCGGCTGTGCCCAGCTGGCTGGGGACATGTTCATGGCTGAGACACCCAGTGACCAGAGACATGCATGCAGGTGTCCATGGGAGGGCCCAGGCATCTGAGGGGGCAGGGAGCCTGGAGCAGCTAGGACCTGTGTCTCCAGCTCCTAGCAGCGTCCCTCAGTGTTGACCTGGGCAGGGCACAGCGGTAGTGCAGCGCCAACCCCACGTCAGGCTTCCTTGGCAAGAGCCATGGGTCCAGGCGCCCCCCAGTGGCCTTGCTGTGCAGGGGCCAGGTAGGTACTGTTTATCTGTGACAAAGCACCTTTGTTAGCCACCAGGGAAGTGGGACATTCCTCCCGAGTGTGAAGAGGGAAGCAGGCCCCGCAGTGAGTCACCCAGTCCTGGAAAACATGACACCCAAGCCCACCGAGCTGTGCCCTTGTGCTGGGTACAGGGGCTGAGCCTGCCGATGCTGCCCAGGAAAACCTGGGACACAGGTGTAGGAGGGGACGGATATCCCCCTCTATCCTCCTCAACCCTACTGCCGAGGCAGGTGTTACTGCCCCATTTCATAGAGAAGGAAATGGAGGCTCATCTCCCCTCTGCCAGGAAGCCCTCCGGATCTGGGCGGAGATGGCTGACAGCAGCTGGGAGAAGGCAACCCCTGGTAGGGGAGCTGCTGACGTGTGGCTGTTGCTGTTTCCTGCTGGCAGAGCACTACAATGCAAAGTGATCTGTCCAAGACCTTTTCACTCAGCACTGTTACACAGGGACAGAAGGAGACAGGAGGTGGGGACAGTGGGCCTGTGGAAATGCAGTCACAGGGTCATGTTCCAGGTCAAGGTGTATGTACGGGTGGTCCCAAGGCCACCCACATCACAACATCCCTGAGGCACAAACCAGACTCCCGTAGACCCTGGCAGCAGTGTGTCAGGAAACACCCAGCAAGGGCCAGTGCAGCCTGGAGTGTTGCTCCTCTCCCAGCACTGGAGACTGAGTATGCCGGAACACACTGGGTTCTCCTGGTTGCCCGGATCTGGGTGTGCGCCCTCTCCCTCACACTGGCTGCTGGGCTGCAGCAGGAAGCCAGAGCTGGGCTCCACCCAAGGTCTCCCTGCCCCTTCTCCTGCCAGAGCTCCCCCAAATCCACTTAGGGGTCCTAGGGACCAGTCACAGCCAGCATGAGCCATGACATCACCAGCAGCCAATCAGAGCTCCTCCCAGGGTAGCTGCATCTTGTCATAAGGGAGAACATGAAATTTCAGAGCAACAGCCTCCTTCTCAGACAGGGATGCGGGGTCCCCACCCAGGCTACCCCAGGGCCAAGACAAGGAGCCAAAATTTCTGCCCAAGGCCCAGGGCTCCTTCCCCAGCCCACTTGGCAGCCCAGCCACAGGCAGAGGCCCCAGTGTCCCTAACTCTTCCCCCTGAGACATTAGGGCCCAGGACCCCTGGGTTTTAGGACTGCAACAGCAGGGGATGCTGCCCCAGATTCCAGCCCTGGAAGGAATTAGAGGGGCCCTGGCTGTGCTGAGCTGGTTATGCCTCAGCAGATTACAGCCGGCCAGACAAGGGCTCCTTTGTGGTGGCCCTGGCTTAGGCAGTCAAGTGACCACGCAGCACTCACAGATGTGGGCAGGGCCAGGCTTCACAGGTGGACAGGTGCACTGGCCACGGGTCTCCCGAGCACCCACCAGCCCAGAGCCAGACCTTGGTGAGACCGCCTGGCCAACTGCAACCCCTCGTGAGTACGGGCACTAGCGTAGACAGGGCTGGGCTTTAACAGCCGTCAGGGCAGGTGCCAGACAGGCTGTGTATGCATGTGTGAGGGGCACGCACAGGCCACCCATAGGCAGGTACGTGGCCCTGGGTGTTTGTGCAGAAGCCTTGAGATGGGAAGGAGCTTGATGTCACCAGGTGCAGTGACACTCCCACTCTGTGGCTACCTCAGAGAAAGTAGGGGGTAGCAATCATTGCTTCAGTGCATTTTTATTGTGCACCTGCTATGGAAACACAGGAGCAAGAAGCAGGGGGATCTCCCACACAACATGAGCTCAAGAAGGAAGGGTGCTGTGTGGGAGACAGTGGGAAGCAAGTGGGGAACCCTGCTTGTGGCAGTGGCACTGTTCCCAGCAGGATGGCTGGCTGGGGACGTCCTCTCTGAGGAAGTGACCCAGAGACAGTGAGCCACGCAGTTATCCCAGGCAGAGCATCCCCAGGCCCCTCGGCCCAGGCAAAAAGTCCCCGGAGCACTGTTTGGTCACCAGGCTCTGTACAGGGAGGGGCATCCCGTGGCAGGCAGAGCTCACCAGGTCCCCTACTTACTCCCTCCAGGGAGCCAGAGGCCCTGAGTACATAGCTGCGTCCTCCCTGCTGACGCTGGCCTGGCTTCCAGGCTCACTTGCGTGGGTCCCCAACCTCCCAGGCAGGCAGAGTTGCGTGGGCCTTAGAGACCATCTCAGCCCCCTCCCAGCATCATCCAGCAAAGAGCTGAGGTCCTGAGCATGGATGGGGCCTGGCTAAGGTCACGGATAAGTCCTAAACAGCAACTGACCAAGGGCCCCACATCTCTCTGTGTACCTGTCCACCAGGACGCAAGCCACCTACTGCCACCCAGTGCAGTCATGACCATCACCTACACCAACCAGGTGGCCAACGTCCGTCTGGGCTCCTTCTGCCGCCTGCTGCTCTGCTGGTGAGGCAGCATCTATAAACCGCTCTATGGGGAGTTCCTCATCTTCCTGCTGTGCTACTACATCATCCGATACATCTACAGGTAGGGGGTCGGACAGGGATGGGGGCTCCCCATATTCTGTGGGTTCCACTCCCTGTACAGCTGCAGGAAAGCCCGGGACCCCTGGCTGAGCTGGTCCAGCCCAGCCACCAAGTGGCAGGAATCCCACATACACTTAGGCCCAGAGGGCTATGTAAAAAATGTTACTATCTTTCATACTTTTTTAACTGGACGGTTTTGTTGTTTTTAGAACAGCTTTGGGTGCACACCAAAATCAAGCAGGGCAGTTTTCTCACTCCCCGCCCCCACACCGGTACCTTTGTCACCGTGACACCCCAAGCCTGCCCTGGGGATCCTCGTCACCCGCAGTCCCCGGCGGCTGCATGCCGGGATGACACGTAGAACCTCATGGGGACACACAGCAGGGTCCTGCCAGGGTCGTCCTCGCGCTGCCCCGCCCACCCTGCTCCACAGCTAGCCGGCCCTATCTCCGTGTTGTCCCCAGGCGGGCCCTCAACGAGAGGCAGCAGGAGGTGTTTGAGAAGCTGAGCTTGTACTGCGACAGCTACATCGAGCTCATCCCCGTGTCCTTCGTGCTGGGTGAGAGCCCCTCCGGCCTCCCGGGGCCCGCGGGTGGGGGTCGGGTCTTCGGGGACGGGCGCCCCTCGGCCCGCCGCGCCGGGTACAAAGCTCGCCACAGCCGCCCGCGCCCGCGCCCCACTCTCCAGGCTTCTACGTGACGCTGGTCCTGACGCGCTGGTGGAACCAGTACGAGAATGTGCCGTGGCCCGACCGCCTCATGAGCCAGGTGTCGGCCTACGTGGAGGGCAGAGACGAGCACGGCCGGAGGCTGCGGCGCACGCTCATGCGCTACGCCATACTGAGTCACGTCATCATCTTGCGCAGCGTCAGCACCGCGGTCTACAAGCGCTTTCCCACCCTGCAGCACCTGGTGCAAGCAGGTAGGCGGGGCCAATGACTGGGGGCGGTGCGGCGAGGGTAGGCGGACTCTCCACAGGGGGCGGGACGAGAGTGGGCGGGGCGTCCAGCTTCTGCTCAGTAGGTAGGCGGGGCTGGAGATGGGGGGGCTGGCGGGAGTAGGTGGAGCCTCTAGCATCAGCTATCGATGGTGGGAGGGGCCAAAACGGGCGGGTGGGCGGAGTTCCAATATAAGGTGTGGGTGTCGTAGGCGGGCGCCGTGGGGCGAGCCTTTCAGTCCCAGTGCTGGTCGGTGGGTGGGGCCCGACTCTGGGGGCGGGGCTAGGATCCAACTCTATAGAGGGTTGGGTGCGAGCGAGGTAGGTGGGGCAGAGAGAAGCGGCCGGGCGGAGTCACTGCTCTAGTCCTCCTGCCCTTACCTTCCTCCGTAGGCTTCATGACTCCCGGCGAGTACAAGAAGCTGGAGCAGCTGAGCCTCCCCCACAACATGTTTTGGGTGCCCTGGGTATGGTTTGGCAATCTGGCCATGCAGGCCTTGCACGAAGGCCGGATCCGCGACCCGGTTTTGCTGCAGAGCCTGCTGAACGTAAGCCCTCCCACGGCGAGAGGGGCAGGGGAGGCCGCACCCCGAGGGTCTGCCCAGGCCTGTGCGGGCTGCGGGCTCGGGGGGGGGGGTCGCAGGGCTCTGCTCGCCGCGAAGTGGCCCTTCTCTAAGCGAGCCTGTTGGTCCTAGCTCCTTTCCTCTGGCCGCGGAGCCCAAGGCACAGAGAGGTTTAGCAAGCTGCGGGTGACCACACAGCAGGGGTGGGTGGGCCAAACCCAGCCCCTGGCGCCTGGGCAAGAGCTGGGGGGACCTGGAGGATCAGTGGTCAGTTGCCCTCCCTTCCCCAGGAGATGAGCATCCTGCGCACACAATGTGGAGTCCTTTTTGGCCATGACTGGATCAGCATCCCGCTGGTGTACACACAGGTGGGGACCTGCCTGC
>PVLD010021517.1:10603-31371 GCA_004027595.1 Dinomys branickii
GGCCCCCCCCCCCCCGCCAGGTGGTGACTGTGGCCGTGTACAGCTTCTTCCTGGCCTGCCTGCTAGGCCGGCAGTTTCTGATCCCAGAGAAGGCCTATCGAGGCCACGAGATGGACATGGTTGTGCCCATCCTAACTCTCCTGCAGTTCTTCTTCTACATGGGCTGGCTGAAGGTGAGCCTCTCCAGGACGCCTCTCTCATGGTGGGTGCTGGGCCCGTCACAGCCCTGTCCGGTGTGAACCAGGGTTTTACATGGAGGGACCTGCTGAGGCTTGTGTCAGGCCACAAGGTGAGCAGGCACAGGAGATGGAGGGTTTGGGTGGCCTCAGCATGTGCGGTGCCCGGCAAGAGCCAGAGGGGCAGGGCTCAGCTGGCTTGCTGTGGGTCCACTCTGCTTAGTGCAAAAGCCTGGACTTCACAACCCTGACCCCTTTAGAAGCAGCTCAGTGGGCCAGGGATATAGCTCAGTGGCATCATCACTTGCCCGACAAGCACGAAGTCCTGAGTTCAATTCCCAGTACCAAAACCAAACAGAACAAAAAGCAGCTTAGGACCCCCTGTGCCTCCACCCGTGGGTTGTTTCTTGCTCAACCAGGACTTAGTGCCCTAGTGGGGCTTTGAGTGAGTTTTCTCTGCCTTTCTCTTGCCTTCCTTCCATCTCTGACCCACTTTCCCTTTTCTCTGTTTAATTTCTTTCTGGCAGTGGTGAGGGTCTCTCACACACGCACATACAGCTGCTCCCTCTCTGTCTCCTGTCAGTTAACTGTGCTTTCTAAAGGTCTACCCAGACCCCACCAGTGCACCATAGGAATTCTACAGGGTGTCCCCGTTAGCTTGCAAGCTGTCTCTTGGGCCCCAGGGCAGCTCAGTGCCTCTGTTCGAGGAGTCGGGGCACTGCCCACCAGGACCACTCTCATTTAGCACAGTAAATGAATAAATAAAATGTGACTCCTGGTGAGGTACAGAGCATGAGCAGCTCTCCCAGCGACGGCGGAGGCGCTCGGGGATCATACGGGTTCAGGACCCAGAAGAGCAGAGTGTGTGTGGCCACAACCCTGCACCACAGCGGTGAAGGCACCTGTCAGACAGCAAGAGATCCGGGTGTGGGAATGGCGGGGTCCCATTCTGGGAGGGAACTGCTCCAGGAGCTCCCCCCAAAGGCCTGCAGAGCCGTTCCTGTCCTCAAGGTGGCAGAGCAGCTCATTAATCCCTTCGGAGAGGATGATGACGACTTCGAGATCAACTGGATCCTGGACAGGAACCTGCAGGTACAGGGGGTCTGCGCATTGGCCTTACCGCGGGGACCCAAGGAGTGAGCTGCCCCTCCTCCCCCTGGCAACCAGGCATTCACTGCAGGACTCTGTCCTCCACGTCTGAGGCTGCAGGCAGGTGCCCATCTCCATTTCACAGGCAGGTCCAGAGGGAAGTGACTTTACCAAGTCACCAGGTGAAGTCATGCTCCTGTGCCCTCTACCCCCGCCGCCAGGTGTCCCTGCTGTCCGCGGACGAGATGCACCAGAACCTGCCCCCTCTGGAGCGGGACGTGTACTGGAACGAGATGGAGCCTCAGCCGCCCTACACAGTCGCGTCCTCGCAGTCCCGCCGCACCTCCTTCCTGGGCTCCACCTTCGATGTCAGGTGGGCTCTGCGGTGGGAGGGCTGCTGCCTAGGGAACAGCACTTCCTGTGCTCACTGGCGCCCTCGCGGGGCCAGGACCCGAACTTTGCTCTTTGTACACATTGCTGACGCCGGCAGAACCCTTGGTCACCTACCGGTTTTCAGACTATTCCGCACAGCTCAGAGAGGGGCGCCAGGTAACCCAGTCCAAAGTGACAGAGCTAGCAGAGGCCAACAGTGGCAGCTGTGTCCACTGCCACCTCTGTGCCCCTGCCCTTCCCTCAGCTGTGCTGGGCAGGGGCCTGTGAGGCTGGAATGTACCCAGGTCCCTCCGCCTAAGCGTTCCCTTCTGGTCAGAAACTGAGGCCCAGAAGGGGAGCACTTGTGAGCCAAGGGTGGCAAGCAGTGGCTTGGGGGTGTCCAGGCCTGCTTCCTACCTACAGCTGGATCTCTTCTGACCGAATAGTCTGAGTGGAGAGAAAGGGGTGCCCGGTGTAGGCGGGCTTTGTCCTCAGAGTGAAGGCCCCATAGCTGATAGGCACTCCTGCCTCAAGATGTCTCCAGACTCAGCCCCCCAGTCCCAGGCAGGTGGTGGGCGTCAGTGTGTGTACTGGACATCCTGTTGTGGTTTTTGGTACTTGCTGCTCTCTGCTATATGTGTGTGTGCGTGTGTATGACTGGTATTGAGCCTAGGGTGCTGCTCTGAACTACTGTACATCCTCAGCACACCCCCCCCTTTTTTTTTAAATTTTGAGACAGTCTCACTAAGTTGCTAAATTGCCGGGATGAAGTCAAACTTGTGATCTTCCAGCCTCAGCCTTCCTGAGCGCAAGGTCTCTTTGCTGTTTAGTTGGGTTTGGCTTGAGGCCATAATTTGCACGAGGACAGGTTGGGAAAGTGACCCGGTGAAGGTTGTTGGCTGGTTTGGGTGAGGGACGTTCTGGAGGGTGCGTAGAGCTTGTGTGGCCTGAGCCCCAGCTCTGGGAAGGAGGTCACCGAGCCATCACGCACAGACCTTGTCTCCAGGGAACACACAGGTCATGAGGGGGCTCAGATCCCAGAGCCAGGCTCTGCCTGCAAGGTCCAAAGACCCGGATGCTTGGAAGGAGATCCTAGGGGCAGAGGTCACCTGCTGTGGGCTGGCAGGTGGCCTCCTCTGGGCCAGAGCTGGGCCATGGGGCAGGGGATGAATGTGGGCCTGGCCAGGGGCAGCCAAAGTCCTCTCTTGGAGGATGCTACCCTTGAGTGGCCCTCAAGCCCTGCCAGAGTCCCTCCAGGCCCTGGGTGAATGCCGTGCACTCAGGAACAGCAGCCCCTCAACCTGGAGCAAGCAGTTGTACTGGGAGGAAGCACAAAGGACAAGAGCCCTGTGACGCCTGGGGAGGGCTGTGGGCATGGGGTGGCTGGACAGCAAGGCCCGCTGGAGGGAGGTGAGACTGGGCACCTCAGCCCTGGGCCCGGATAGTACACAAAGCCAGGCTTCCACCCCTCGACCCTCTGCCCTTTGCAGCCTGCCACTAGGAGACATGGAGTTCCAGCCAATCCAGGAGGAGAGTGAGGCTCAGCAGGAAGTCATTGATCGCTTCCTCGGGCAGCAGTTCTGCGAGTACCCTTTGAGGAAGCTGCCTTACCCCAAGAAGAAGACTTTCCGCCACTATAGCTGGGTCAGGGGCACCCAGCAACACCCGGGGGCCCAGGAGGATGGCAAGCTCCAGCCTGCAGATGCCTTTAAGGTGGCCCCTCTGTATGAGAGGCCTGGCTACCACAGCGCCCCGCAGACGCCCCTCAGCCACTCCCCCACCGTCTTCCCCGAACTATCTGAAACCCACACACGTCACACCTCCGGCACAGATGCCAAAGACCAGAGCCTGAAGCTGGCAGGGTCTGCACCCAACAGTTACGAGCTGCTCCCAACCAGTGACAGTGCCTTGGAGCCCCCAGGGGTCCATCCTGTGAAGAGGAGTGCAGGCCTGATGGATCCACCGGAGCCCCCCAGAGGTTGCCTCGCAGAGCCACATCTGGAGCAGTCACCTAGCAGCCTGTACTCTATACCCAGGGAGCACTCGGACTCCTACTGGGCCTTGGAAAAGAGGTCTGTCCCCAATCAGGGTCTCTCAGGGCCTTGCCCTGCTTCCCCAGGCTCCACCATGCAGAGCCTGCCCCCCACCTTCCTATGGTTCTCCTGCTGCCCAAGTACAGAGGACCCATGTCCCTGTGGCTGAGGGCACACCAGTCCCCTTGCCAGGACACCCTGGGGATAGTGAGGGGTGCTGTGTGTCACCAAGAGCTTAGCATGGTCAGGAAGACCTGCCTGGCCAAGGCCAGTGAAGGGAGATGGGGTTTGCAGGGATGGTTAGTACCCAAGATTCCTGGGCTGGCAGGCCAGGGGCAATGGGGCAGAGGCAGTGGACGTGAGGCCGCAGGCGGCCCCAGGGCCGGGGTTATAGTCAGGACATGACAGCCCACTAAGCTGGAAGCTGGCAACGGAGCAGCTGCCCAAGCCCTCACAGGTGCCACCCAAGCACCCATGAGGAACAGCACTTGTGGGAACTGGCAAAAAGGGGCAGGTGGGTCTTACAGCATCTTCAGCTCAGGCCTCACCAAAACTGGGTTGCTGTGTTCTCCAGTGGAGTCCTCATAAACCAAAGTACTTCCCTTTAAATTTCCTGGAATTTTGCCCAATTCACAACCCCCTTCCCCTAGTCACAACACAGGGAGGAAGCCCAACTTCCCGTTTCTATATTCAAAGCAGTTTCACATCTATGAAATCTCAAGGGACAACAGCTCAGCTGCTTCTAGGGCAGTGATGGAGAACTTCTTAGAAGTTTCAGTGACACACAGAGCTACCACCATTCTCAGGAGGCAGCAACTGTTTCCAGATCAGCTGTGGTTAAGTCCACACTTTGGCCACCTAGCACAAAGCTTGTACCAGGTTTGCAGGAAATGCCTTTTTCAAGCTGCCACCCTTCACACCCCATCCAGGGGCAGCACCCACTCCTGACCCACCTCAGGAGGACGTTGTCATCAGCCTGGTCCTCACCTGCATGTACACCGCCAGGACAGTGGGCCAGTCATGGCCACACAGCTGCCCACGCTGGAGTTCACTCCTGCGACAGCCTGAATTGGTAGCAGGTGAGAATGAAGGAGCTCAGGACTCCAGCTCTTAAGTTGCCTTTTGAGACCATATTCTGTGAGCCAGAATGAACCACATGGGACCATGTAGTTCTGGTCCTCTGCGGAACAATGAGTGCCTCAGCCTGGCTGGATTCCACACACCTGCAACCCCTCCATGTTTCCCAAGCTGAGAATTTAATAAATATGAGCATTTATTCTTTTAGGTGTTCCACTTTCATTAGTGTGACCACTGTAAACCCTTCCATTCAAGAATCTAAAAAGGTGACTGAGGAAGATTCCTGCCACATCCCAACCAGAAGACAACAGCTGGGTACCAAATTTCTTTATTTGAAGGAATTAAAGAACTTTAGTAGATGTTCTGGTACAATTTATAGAAAAGGGAAAGGTAACCCCAGCATGCATGGGCTGCCGTAGTGACATTAGCTCTTGTCACTGTCTCCCAGGGTGTGCTTGTCAAAGAGGTACTCGGCCATGCCGGACTCGGGGGCTCCCATCTTGCGCAGGTTGGTCACATGGTCACCCAGCTCTTTGATGGCCTTCACCTGCTCATCCAGGTAGTGGGTCTCAATGAAGTCACACAGCTAGGAGGGGGAACACAGTCAGCTTGCTCAGCCCAACAGACACTCCCTCGGCTACCACCCACATCCCGTAACTCACGTGTGGGTCATTCTTATCAGTGGCCAGCTTGTGCAGCTCCAGGAGTGACTGATTGACGCTCTTCTCCAAGTGCAAGGCACACTCCATCGCATTCAGCCCGTTCTCCCAATCATCACGGTCTGGTTTCTGAGCAAAAGGCCCCAGATCAACCCCTCTGCAACCTCTGCTGGGTCAGCCCAAGTCTCCCCTCTGAGAGTTCCTGCCTTACTGGCTGTGCCCACAGCTGTGTGCCCACATTAGTGTAGACAGGAGCCCTCAGAAGCACTGAGCCATCACTGCACACAGACGGAAGGGCCACCAATGACCCGACACCCTCCCCATTCACCTTGATATCCTGAAGAAAGATCCTGCCACCGCGTTGGTTCTGCAGCTTCATCAGTTTCTCTGCATGCTCCCTCTCCTCGTGAGATTGGTGAAGAAAGTACTTGGCAAAGTTCTTCAAAGCCACATCATCGCGGTCAAAGTAGTAAGACTGAAAACAAACACAACCACTTTCCAGGGAGGGCTTATGGGAGGAAAGGCAGCTGTTATGCAGATGGTCCAACCTGCCCTTCCAACACCCCGGAAAGAGGACGACTGAAGGAGATGAGCCAGATGTGTTCCAGGAAGGGGCCCAGATCTTTTTTTTTGGTCTTTGAAACAGGGTCTTGCTATGCAGTTCAAGCTGGCCTTGAGCTCACTTTGTAACCCAGGCTGGTCTTGAACTTGCAACAATCCTCCTACCTCAGTCTCCCAAATGCTGGGGTAAGAGGCATCCTGGCTGGGATCCAGGTCTTAAACTAAAGAACCAGTGGCAAAAGCCTGTAACCCCAGTACTCAGGAGACTGAGGCAGTAGGATAACTGAATTCAAGGCCACCCTAGGATCCATCGTCAAACCTTATCTCAAAAAATATCCCCCAAAAAAATCAAGAAACTGAATGCTGGTCACTGAGAGTTGGTTACTTCATGACGCTTTACATTAGCAGGGGTTGGGCTGGGGACATAGTCTCAGTGGAATAAGCGCCTGCGTGGCAAACACAAGGTCCTGAGTTCGATTTCAGGTACCACCAAAAGAAAAAAAAATTAGCGCACGATTATCATCTCCTGCAGTGTTTCTAGGAAAATTTGTGCGGTCAGGGCTACAACCTGCCTGCCTGGACAGATGAGTACTTGTCCTGCACTTACTGATTTTAAAACAGGTTCACGAACTCTCCAACTGCACCCGCAAAGCTCACACTGACAGGGTACAGCCGAAGGTGAGGTCTGTGGCTCCCCCCGCCTCTGCGCCCCGGGAGCTCCCCCTCGTCGGGGCGCGGAAATCCGGCTGCAGGCCTCCGGGGCGCGCCCATCCCTGGGGACCTCGCGCCGTCACCAGGCAACCCGGAGCACGGCCGCCCGCACCGGCTGCCAGGGAGGCTGCACAACGACTGCCCGCGCCAGGCTCAGGCCGGGATCTCTCACCATGGACAGGTAGACATAGGAGGCGTAGAGTTCCAGGTTGATCTGGCGATTGATGGCGGCCTCGGCATCCTGGTGGTAGTTCTGGCGCACCTGCGAGGGCGAAGCGGTCGTCATGGCGGCGGCGAAGAAACTGGGCGGCGGCGGCAGCGGCGGCGGTGCGAGAGCGGTGAGGGCGGGCGAGCGCCGGGCTCCGTCCAAGCACTGTTGAAGCAGGAGGCCGCGGCGACGCTCGACGGACGACAACGGCGCGCCGGCGCGGCGGCTTTTATATGCTACTTACGTCGCTCGCGCGGGGCCAATCGGCGCGCCCCACCGGAGACCCCACCTCTTCCGGTGGCGCCCCGCGGCCCTGGGCGGGTGCGGGCGCGGGCGCGGGTGCGACAGGTGGGGGAGGGGGCGCGCGCTCTGGGCGCGTCCTGCCTGGCCTGTGACTGGGCGCGACGGACACGTGCGCAGGACCCCTTGGGGCCAGGGTTGGGCCTGAAACCGCACTCTGGCTAGGGCCTCCTTGTGGAAAACCACGGCCGCGCCGAGTGGCCAGCTTCTCGGGGACCGCCGGCCCACAGGCCACCCGCTGAGCACTGAAAAGTGGGACCTCCGAGTTACATCGAGGACAGGCTGTCCGGCTCCGGGAGCGCGGTCCCCGCCCAGACACTCTGCACACGGGCCGCTCCGGGGGACGGGACAGGGGTGCATGGCCGGAGGACCCCCCCCCCCGTGAGGCCCCCCAGGCCTGCGGAGGCCTGTCCCTGGCCCTTCTCAGGACATGCTCAGAAGGCACCTGGATCCCCAGGCTTTTTTTAGAAGAGCAGCTCTGTCAAGGTGAATACATGTGGAGCAAGCCCAGCGTGGTAGCACACACCTGTAATCCGAGCACTGGGGAGGCTGAGGCAGGAGGATCCCTGAGAGTTGGAGACCAGCCTGGGTTACAAAGTGAGCTCAAGGCCAACCTGAACTACATGGCAAGAGGCGTCTCAAAAAGACCAAGATAAATAAGTAAATAGAGCTTTGACAATGGCTCTGTGGGCCTCCCCGTACCCATGGCAACACACACACACTGGGGGGGGGGGCTTGGGGTAATGAGCAGAGACCTGGCCAGGCCAGGAAGTGGAGGAAAGCAGGGAGGGAAGGGACTGCCAGGCAGCAGGGGAGCGCGGAGCACAGTAAGTGTGATACACATCCACCCCCTCCCACGACGAATGTAGCCATTACACACTGGGGACATGCACCATAGTAAAAATTCTAAAAGTGCACAGGGCTGGAATGCGGGGTGCTTGTGGGGGTGCCAAGTGGGGGAGTGGACAGGCCCCTTGGGCGGGTGCCACCACAAGAGCTCCGGCCTCCGTGGGAGGCCCTGGCCATGCTACTCTAGGTTTTAGAAACTCCCGCTGAGTCAAGAGAAGAACCAGTAGGATGGGAGAACTTGGGTCACCGTGCACAGGACTTGGAGCTTTCCTGTGTAGCCGCACAGCCAGGCAGAAATCACCAGACGGAAGAGGAGTAGGAAACAAGCCTTCCAGGTGTGCGGGCAACAGAGGCAGAAGAGAGTGACGCCTGCTCCAGGACTGAAGGCAAGGGGAGCGAGGGCCAGTGGTGCAGGCTCCCTAGATGTCCGCACTCTGCCTTGTAAGGGTGCCGGCTCAACCCCCAAACCTACACATCCAATGTGATTTCCATAAGATGTGGCAGGTCCCAAAGCTCCCACGGAAGTCTGTGTGGAGAAGGGCATCTGGGGGAGAAGACAGCATTTGGGGGAGAAAGGGTCACGAGGGTGGCTTCGCTTCGCTGCTGTGAGGAAGGCGCTGAACACACCGTGAGCTGGTGGCTCTGCTTGGCAACAAAGTAGTGCCATGGAGCTGTGGGGACCCGGCTGGTGTGGGATTGGCAGAGCTGCCACAGTAAAGTCAGCGCTTCGAGTTAGGGGAGAAGGGACAGGCTTCGTGGGTGATGCCTGAACAACTGGTAACCTGGGAAAGAATGGGTCGTGCTATGTTCAATAATTCAAGCCTTAAAAGAGCCCAGAAAACGAGACGAACGAGTGGAAGACAGTCTGCTATTCCTTGGAGGGGCTGTCAGCAGCCATCAAGGACAGCCAGCAGGTTCCACCACTTGAGATGAACAGCTGAGAGGCAGAAGATGTGAACAAAATTAAGATGAAAACGACGTGCTGTACTTGGTGCTTGTATCCCCTAAGGGAGGCAGATCAGGCCTGCCATATGTGTGTAGAATATTTAATTACACGTGTAAACACGCAGCATGGCGCTGAGAGCCATCCAGGGCCTCTTGGCAGGCCAGGGCAGGATGTACTGCTGGCTATACCTCCACCTCTCCCACTTTGTTTTGATTTAGCTTTCTTTTCGTTTCTTTTTGAGACAGTCTCACTATGCAGTTCAGGCTGGCCTTGAGCTCACTTTGTAGCCCAGGCTGGTCTCGAACTCACTACGATCCTCCTGCCTCTGCCTCCCGAGTACTGGGATTACAGGCATGCACCACCACGCCTGGCTTCCCACTTTTTTTTGAGATACGGCCTCACCATGTTGCTTAAGTGGTCTTGGACTATAGCATCCTGCAAGGTCTCATCACGTAGGGCTGGCCCCTGAGCAGAAGCATGGTCCAATGGGAAAAGGGACCCAAGAGGTGGGGAGGGGGGTTTCTAGCTGGGTGACAGAGTAGAGGGCAGACTGCAGACCTGGGAGCTGCAGAGAGGACCGGACAGACGGGAAGAGGCAGCTGAGCAGAGAACACGGAGTAGGGAGTGAGCTGGAGCCCCGGACCTCTGCTGGGACAGAGGAAATGCAGATGAGAGGGGCTGATGTGGGAGGGGCTGGGTGTGGGCTGGGCTGGACCGAGACCGGGGAAGTTGGACCCGGGGAGGCAGCGCGTGCCGCAGGCAGAGCGCTCCGAACTCGGGAAAGGCGTCATACACAGCTGCAGGGGACAGTGCAGCAGAACCAAGGCCTGCCCGGCTGGGAGCAAAGAATGGCAGGCTTGCACGTTTGTGTGTGTGCGTGCGCCTACACGCATGCACCATGTGTACGTGTGTTTGTTTGGGCCAGATCCCCACCGTTAGGGAGCCCTGGATGTTGGATCTACCCTCCCCAAGCCTCCGGTGTCTCCACACTGGTTCTGTTGTGAGCCTCTGCTGACCAGGCCTCCGCCTGCTCCGACCCAAGGCTCCTCGTGACTAGGGGAGGCTGCAGTGGGGCGGGGCTGGCCTGCCTCCGGGAACAGCTGCCCGGGGCGGCAGAGCAGGGAGGGACCTTAGGCTCCAGAAGAGCCAGGCAGCGATTCTGGAGGCCGAGGAAGGGTGGGCTGGGCCCCGGTGACTCAGCATTCTGCCAGCCCTTGGGTTTGGGCTTGGGGTCCAAAAGTGCTTCGTCATGGGGGCAGGGGAAGGCCCAGGGTTGGGCCTGTGGCTCTGCTGTGGGGATTGTCCTGTTGCCTGAGGGTCAAAAGACCAGAGGTGGAAGGAGGGGGCCTGTGCTGCCCTGTCCCTGGGCTGGGCATTCCCACCTCATGGTGACTTAGCAGTGAGAAGGGTGGGGTGTGCTGAAGCTCAAAGGGGCTGCAGGGCGTCCATTTCTCTGGAGTTTCCCTACCAGGGGAGGAGGGTCAAAACCCACAGAGTCGGCCACCCAAGCGTGAGCTGCGTGGGGTTCTGTCTTTGTGGGGAGATGCATGGCAACCTCTGCGGGCCTGAGAAGACAGGTCCAGTCCAAGACTGGATGCAGACAAGGTTCGGACGGGTATGGGTTAAGTGCAGTCTTCCCCAAAGGCCAGTGTTGCATAAGTGGGGGGTTCCCTGCAAGTATGCAGGAAACTCAAGTGTGGAAACCCAGGAATTGGAAAAAACACCGCTCAATCAGATCTGGGGACCTTTCTCGCATGGTGCAACTGTGACTCAGCGTGTCCTGAAATTGTTTCCTGAAAGCTCAGGAGGCCTCATAGACCCCAGGCAGGTCCAGAACCCACGTCTGCCTGGGTGAAGGAAGGCTCCAGGTGACAATGACAGACCATGCTGCCCTTCTGCCTCTAGGCAGGGGAAGCCCTCCAGGATTGCAGCCACGCCCCACGCCCCGTCCAGTCTGGCTGCTTTCTCTCTGCTCTCCCTCTGGACTTTGAGCTCCTTGTCACCTGTGTCCTCGAATGCCAGCACAACCTGGGCCCTTGCAGTTCTTGCCGGTCTGAAGCAGCGCCTCTCCCTGGAATCAGCCTGCTCCCTGGGGCACCTGGCCTCTACTTTTGGCCTATGGGCTGCCCGGGAGACCAGGGCCCCCCCCCCATGTTCCCATTCTTCCCCTCGACCTGGTGTCTGCCCATGCCCCAAAGCTCCTGGTTGGCCCCTGGCTGGGCCTTGCAAGTTTTTGTCATAGGCAGCAGAGTTAGATGCAAATGTTATAAGCAGTCAGGCAGGGCTAGGCCCTCCTGGAAGGAGCCAACATGAAAGACAAGATACCTATGGGCCAGATCTATGGGCCAGATCTCAAGACAAAAACACCAAACAAACTGCACCTACATACCTCCCTAGGGATGGGCATCAGGGATTGATATTCTAAATAGGTAGTGATCACCTTACAGAGTCCCTGACCCGACCCCTTACAGGAAAACCTGCTCTGTGTTCATGCCCGCTTGCTATGGGACTCGCTTCCCCATTTGATCCCAATTTAATCAATTTTACCTGAGCAATTCTTATTGGCTGACCATAGTTTGTCCATTTTCCCTACCTTGCGCACCTCACCTCGTAGTTTTGCTATATAAAAGTCCCTAGAAAAGACAGAGTCGGGGGTAACCCACTTGGGCCCCCCTTCTGTCCCCCTCTTGGACAGAAGCTTTCTTTTCCTCAATAAATATATTCTGCTCTTAACCTCCATTGTTCCTAAAATTCATTCTTCAAGTTTAGAGAACACAAACCATCTCAGATGTCATTCAGGCTGGGAGTTTTTATTTTCCTGTATCACTTTGATGCCTGCATCCGGTGATGGCTCCCTCGGTGTGGACCATCAGGCGCTACCCAGCCACCTGGTGTCTGGGCCAGCCCGTGCAGGCTCTGCGGTGCTCTTGGTGGCCAAGCCAGGAGAGACCCACGTGGTAGAGGTTGCAGATGGGGGCAGCCTCAGAGGGCAGAAGCAAGAAGCATGTCTGCATTTCCTCCTCACGCCGGGGTGGGGACCACGCTGCCTCGGCCTCTCCCTGTCAGATCCTTGCATGGTCTGCACCGGGCCTCAAGTGTGGCAGAAGCTGAGACCTGGACAGGGGCTCCTGTGCTGCTTCCAGGTGGGGACCCCAGACTGTGGCGGACAGGGAGAGCGGGGGCCAGAAGGAGGCTGAGGCCAGCAACCTGGGTGGCCTGGAGGAAGAGGTGGCCGGGTGGCTTCCTCCTGGGGGGTGGGGTGCTGGTGGCCACCTGGCACAGGGAGCCCTGAATGTGCCCAGCAAGGGCCAGGACAGGAGACTTCCGAGAAGCAAGGAGAGGTCCGGTTTCCACATTCTGCTCCGTGGCCTGCAGGGGTAATTTTCACTGTTCCCCTGTCCCCCTTGTCCCCTCTGCCCCCTCTCTCCTTTTCTGATGAAAACCTTCCTGGGGCTCCTGCCTGGAGCTTCTCTCTCCCCTCTCGTGGGGGACAGGGGCAGAGGCAGGCACAGCGGTTCTGGCCACACCAGCACCCTGACCAGAAGCTCCGGTCTGCAGCACCTGGCCCCATCCCCGCTGTCCTCTGCCACCACACCCTGGTGGCTGTCGCGCTGCCCCTGAGTGGACCCCTGTCGTCCTGGCCTTGGCAGTGCCTCATGGCCCCACCCAGACCCAGCAAAGCGAGACCCAAATGTGTTTGCCTTGGACTCAGCCTTGGCCCAGCACCACCTGCCTTTCCTGTTACTGCGGCCTGCGCCCCCTGCCCACACTTGGTTCCCCTGCCCCTTCTCAGGGAGTCCACGTGCCACATGGAAGGTGCAGGAAGGAAACGAGTCCCTCGGGTCAGAGGCCCGGGCCGTTGTACCCTGGACACAGCGATGTCTTGGCCACAGGTCCTGACTCCTTGGCCTTCATGGTCACCAGTTTCCCTCAGGAGGAACACGTGGCGGTGGTCACAGGGGCCAGAGGAGGAAGCAAAGGGCCCTGGGGCAACCGCGTTTGACGGTCAAGGCCCCGAGTGATTCCTGGAGGTGGGCACCAGTGAGCGTGGGTCCGCCCTTTGGGATCACTGTTGAGGCTGAGTGGCCCTGATGGCCCCTGCTGGTCTCTTCAGCGTTTCCCTTGTGGGTGGGTGTGTGGGCAAAGGGGTGCCGATGTCTGCGATCTCCCGGCATCAGTGCGCTCTTGGTGCCACACCACTTCCCAGCCTCCGCCTTGGCCATGCTGGAGACTGGGCAGCTCTGGGCAGCTGTTCCTTGCCCTTCACTCCTGCCATGTGCTAGAACTGGAAGTGCCCCGGCCCAGACTCAGGAGTGGACACGATTTCCCCACTGCTTGCAGTACAGTCTTCAACCGGCATAAATCACATAAATCATCTAAATGGAAATGATTCCTCTGGGGTCACAGTGCTTCCAATCCCAGGAGGAGCCCGAGAGTCTAATTTACTTTTTCCACTCAGTCACTCCAGGGCAGCTTCATGCCAGGGCCTGGGCCAGAGGAAGACTGAGGACCCCAGAGGGCAGCAGAGTGGCCAGGGCACCACAGGAAGGCACACAGAGCCTTGGAGAAGGACCCCCCAATAGCCTTCTCCTCAGGGTCCCCTGCTGCCAGCCCTGGGTACTGGGAGGGAGGTGTCTGGTTTCCTGGGCAAAGGGGAGGTAGTGAAGTCCGCAGAGGAGGAGGGAGAGGGAGAAAAGAAAAAAACCCAAGGCTAGAAAGAACATGCAGGGCAAGCCTGCTGCCACACGAAGGTGCATGTGCTGGTAATGATACCCTGGTCCTCAGTAATGGTGCTGAGGAGTTCCCGCTGCCCAGTGATGTCGCTACGTGAATGCCTCACCTCCATGTTCATGGAGACGCTGGCGTCAAGCCTGCCACAGCCACCGTCATCCCCAGGCTCAGCACACAAGGCTCAGTCATAATAAAGGGCTTCAGCAGCTGGCGTGCGTAGAAGCCCCACCTTCACCAAGGTCTGAGGGTAGACTTGGCTTAGGAAGACACGGGTCTCCTGCAAAACAGCACTATGTTCTGCCACAGGCAATGTCACGTCTCAGGTCACAGTGCCACTCCTTTGGGGAGCATGGACGGCTGCATGGGGGGGCTGACTGCCCCCCCCAGGCTGGTGTGGGACACTCAGCAACATTGGCACCAGGGCAAGCAGTTCCTAGTGCATGCATGCTGGGGTGTGTGCAAGGAGTGATAGAAAAACTACATAAAGCTTTTATTTTTATTTGTTTATTTACTTTTGTCTTTTTGAGACAGGGTCTTCCTCCTGTGCAATTCAGGCTGGCCTTGAGCTCACTTTGTAGCCCGGGCTGGTCTTGAACTCGCAATTATTCTTCTGCCTCGGCCTCCCAAGTGCTGGGATTACAGGCATGCGCCACCACACCTGGCTTACATAACGCATTTAAATTTTTGAAAGTTTATTATATTAAAAGATACAGCACCCAAAGTGATAGGATTGGTATGTTACAAGGGATTTAGAGGATTGATGACAGTGTGTTTTTTACTGTGATATTTTTTTTCCCCTTTTCTTTTGAGACACGGTCTCACTATGCAGTTCAGGCTGGCCTTTAGCTCACTTTATAACCCAGGCTGGCCTCAAACTTACAATGATACTTCTGCCTCAGCCTCCCGAGTGCTGGGATTACAGGCATGTGCCACTATGCCCAGATACTGTGATACATTTTTTAATTTTTTTTATTATTTTTTATTATTTTTTTTTTGTGATACATTTTTTTAGTTTAAACATTCACCGTATTTTTGAGACTTTCCATTGATTACCCACTTACGGTGACTTCAGTCAAGTAAAAATGTGATGCTATCTCCTCATCCCCTTTATTTACTGGATCTGGCACCAGGTGACTTCTGTCTCTTTCCTCAATGTCAGAGTGGCCATGAAAAGGAAACTGGGCAATCAATTCAGGACACTGAGGTACCAGGACAGGGCAACCAAAGACGGGAAAGAGGTCTCCAGAGCTGCTGCAGAAAGTGTCAAGGAACACGGGACAAATGTGTTCATAGCAAAGGGGAAGCTTGAGGAGAAACCCTGCGTATGTCTTTTACTGTAATAACTTTTAAAAAACTTAAACAGTACTTGCGTTTTTGAATCACACTCTGTAGCTGTACATAGCAACACAGAGGGAAGCTGAACAATGAATCCATTCTTTTAACAAGTAACTGTGGGGCAGCTGGTGCCCGGTCCTGGGGTCAAGTCTTGGAGACTCAGTGAGTAGTGTTGTAGGCAGCTGAGCAAGATAAAAATATTACAGGCAGTCAGACAGGGCCAGGCCCTCAAAGGAGCTGGGGTGGAAAATAAGATACCTTGCAACTGTGGGAGAGACAGGCCAGACCTCAAGACAAAAGCTGAAATAAATGCACCCACACACCTCCCTAGGGGTGGACATCAGGATTAATATTCCAAATAGGTATCAATCACCTTGAAAAAGCCAGGTAGAGTCACTAACCCAACCTCCTACAGGGAAAGCAAAGCCCCTGCTCTGTGTTCATGCCGCTTGCGACGTGACTCTGCTCCCCATTTGATCCTGATTTAGTCAATTTTACCTGGTCAATTAAATTGTAATCTTATTGACTGACCTTAGTCTTGTCCATGTCATGCCCACCCTGTGAGTTCCCATGTTTCCTACCTTGGACCCACCTCATCTTGTGTTTTTGGTTTTTTGGTCTTTTTGAGACAGGATCTCCCTGTGCAGTTCAGGCTGGCCTTGAGCTCACTTTGTAGGCCAGGCTGGTCTCAAACTTACAACGATCCTCCTGTCTCAGCCTCCCGAGTGCTGGGATTACAGGTGTGTGCCCCACCCCCTATATTCTGCTCTTAATCACCATTGTTCCTAAGATTTTGTAGCGAACTTCAGTTGGTCTCTCGTTGTACCTGGGAGAGAAACCTTGGTGGGTATGAGAAAAATCAAGACAAGAGACAAGAGCCGACCAGGCGCGGCAGCGCCGCCTGTGATCCCAGGCCTCAGGAGGCTGAGGCAGGAGGACCCTTGTGAGTTTGAGCCCAGCCTGGGCTACGAAGTGAGCTCAAAGACACATTAGCTTGCTGGTATCCTTGTCAGGCACAGACCAGAGGGCCTGTGAAGGACTTGGATATTACAAGGGATGTCACCTGGCTTCCAGTGTGGCCCTGGGTGCATGGGTGGAACTGGGAGGCCCCACATCAGCCGATGACTTGGCTTTTGGACAGTAAAACCCAGCTTGCAGTAGCGAGAGCCGATGAACAGTGAGCATGCAGTTCAGAGGAGTGCAGGCATGGCTCTATCAGGACACTCAGATGCACTGCCCTGGACTGGATCCTCAGGCCCCTTCCAGCACCCAGCCAGGGCTCCTCCCTCTCTCTCACCAGGGCTGGGAAGGGGTCTGGTCCACCTATAGTCCCAGCACTCGAGAGGCTGAGGCAGGAGGATTGTTGCAAGTTCAAGACCAGCCTGGGCTACAAAGTGAGCTCAAGGCCAGCCTGAACTGCATAGCAAGACCCTGTCTCAAAAAGACAAAAAAAAAGACAAAAATAAATGTGCATATATATATATACATATATATATATATTTTAATCCTCCCTTCATAGATAAATACCTGTTTCTGAGCCCATGACACACCCCCTGTCCACCTTGCTTTTCTCTTGTGACTGCGTAGCCCGAGGGTCACCCATGAGGTGCGTGTCTTTCTTTCCCTTGGACTCGGGACCCGGCAGTGTGGGGCACCGAGCTGCTTTCCTCAGCTCTTCCTGACAACAGGGAGGGTCGTCACAGCATAGCCCACGCAAAGCCCCTGCCCAACCCCGTCCACATCGCCTGCAGGGAGCCCGAGGGATTGGTGTCCACAAGCGGCTGCAGGCACAGAGGGCAGAGGCTCACAGGGTTTGGTGTGGTGCCCGGTTCCCTCCAGGACGGCCCACGTCACATCCCACAGCCGGGGGAAAGCGCTGCTTTCCTCATTGGCCGGACAAGAGAGGATTTTGTCTGATTTTTGGATTTTGGCCAGTCTGGTCGGTGAGAAACAGCTCCTCGGGGCAACTTGCATTTCCATCGCATTAAGCAAGGCTGAGCATCTTTCCATGTTGGTTCAGAGCCCTGGCTTTTTTGAGCTCAGAAGCTCATGGTTTATAGTGCCAATGCTATTATATGTTTATACTAAATATACAAATATTGTCTGAGATATGTGTTGTGATATTTTTACCCATCATTTAAATTTTACTCCTTTGTGGATTTAAATTTCATTGGACCCAGTAGTTGCCACGGAGTATGCGGCTCCTTGAGACCAGCCCCTTTGCCCTCGCTGCTTCGGCACTGGGCAGAGTTAGGAGCATGCTCCCCTTGCCTGCCCCGCCTGGGGAGTTTATCTGTGCCTTCTTTGAAGTCTGTCCAGCTTCAGCCCTACCCTGGTCCCTGTGGCCCACACCCGGCTGTCCCTTGCCCCTGGCACGGACAACCAGGCCCTGTGGCTTGGACGCAGCCGTCTCCAGCACCAAGAGTTTCCCAGATGCACAGGGAGCGGCAGAAAGAGGTTTATTAGAATTTTTGCTGTTCTAGTGTTTGTTTTTTCAGACAGTGTCTAGCTATGTAGCCCAGGCTGGCCTTGACCTCCTAGCAATCCTCCTGCCACTCCTGAGTACTGGGATGACAGGTACACCTCCACACCTGGCTTAGGCAGAAAGACTGGAGAGTGGGCCCTCTTAAGGGAGAGGAGTGCTGAGGTGGGGGCCGGGGTTCACTCGGACATGGCGTCCTCACAGGTGACCGAGAGTGTGGAGCCACTGTCCGAGGCTCACTCTGCGTCAGAGTCTGAGACTCACTGCCCACTCCCCATAGGAGCAGCCGCAGTTCACAGGAGAGAAACATGCAGCTCACAGTGTCTGCAGCACCTCAGGCATTGTTTTCAGCAGGAGTTTCCTGGCAGCAAGAAAGGCTTGAGTAACTTTTATATCCTAAAGGTATGGATTTTTTTTGTTGTTTTTGCAGTTTTCCTTAAAAGTACAATTTCACAACTGCAACTTTCCTCATCTCCTTCTACTGGCCTTGATTCTTCCTATCCTGTCGGACGTTGTTCACTCCTGCCCAGGTGGCTTCTGGGCTGCAGCAGGCTCCTAACCAGCAACATAGCCCTTTGCTCCAGGCCCGAGTGTTAGGCTGGAGGCAAAGGCTGTGGATAGGGAGGCTTGCACCCTGGCCAGCAGACCCCAGAGGAGCATTCTTCTTCCTGAGACAGGCAGGGCTGTCGTCCCCCGTCTGCTCACTCGTCTGAGCATCTTAAAAACATTACTTCCTGACGTGTCCGATTTAATGCAGCTGAAAACCTGTGCCCAGGGAAAAAAGTCAGCACTATCCCGCCGCCCCCTGGGAACGGGAGAGCCGAAATTCCAGGGCCTGCCAGTCCGCAGGAGGTACTCAGTGGCCCTGCCTCAGCTTCCCTGACTGGGAATGCGAGTTCTGGGGGAGAGGAGAGGGTGGGGAAGCCAACTACCTGCCAGATCTTTAATGATGAGCCACCATTTTTTTAAGTATATAAAGAAATAAAAGGCACTTTCCAGGGGGCACAGTGGTGCCTGCCTGTCATCCCAGCACTTGGGAGGCTGAGGCAGGAGGATCTGTGAGTTTGAAGCCAGCCTGGGTTCCACAGTGAGTTCAAGACTGGCCTGAACAACATAGTACGGCCCTGGCTCCATAATAAGTTAACAAATATGCTTTTCAGAAGACAGGTTCAACACTTACAGGGGAAGCAGTTGTCCGTGGACACCAGGGTGACTCTGTTGATTGCTTTTTGGTGATCTGCACTGTGCTAGTTACTTTCTAATGAGTGCACAGCACCCGGTATGGACCACAGGTGTGGGGGGGGCCAGCTGGGCGAGGGCCCCTCACTCCCCTCTCCAGAGAGGTTGTGCGATCTCTCAGTTCACTCCAAGGTCACTGTGAGGGTCGATGACATATGTGACTGTACTTTGTCATTTTATTTGTTTGTATATTTACTTACGTGTGCATTTGAGACAGGGTCTCACTGTGTAGCCCAGGCTGGCCTTGCACTCATGGCAGCCCCCCTGCCTCAGCCTCCTGAATGCTGAATGACAGGTGGACACCACCTCACCTGGCTGTGACTGCACTTTGTCACCCACCAGGCACCCTGAGGGTCCCGCTGTTTCCTTGGCCTCCGTTTTGCAGCCCCTTCCCCCATCGGCAGCAGGCCGTGCATAGGTCAGCACGCGGAGGCCCACACAGCCCTTAGCTCTCCCAGGTGACAGCGTTTAAACACTCAGGGTTACAGTGGCTTAGACACCACTGTGCCAACAGCTCTCAGGTCCTGGAGCTGTGCGTACCACACCTTAGTGAGACTCCATTCTCGGGAGCCAGTAATGCCAGGGGTGCATCCTGTCCCAGTGCGGCCCCCCGCTGGGTCAGGACCAGCAGCAAGAGCCCAGCTTCTGGACCAGAGGGAACCAGAGGGAGGAAGATGGGACTTAGCCCAAGCTCTGGGGCCGATGGCCTCTGTCCCTTAAGTACCATCTGACACCCCAAGCCAGCCGACCCTGGCGGGCACCCCCAGCAGGCGTTCTGAGTAGTAGTGTCCACACCTGCTGCTGCCTGGTAAAGAGAGATTCTAGCCTGGCTGGCAGAGACACAGGCGAGAAGGGCGACGGCTGGGCAGCGTCAGCCCCATCTGTGACTCTGGAGTCCGGGTCCCCTGGGTGCCTCCGTGACACAGCCTGGGCTGGGGATTGTTCTGCGGGGAACAGGCAGGAGGGGCCTCGGGGAGGGGTGCCTCGGGCACTGTGCTCTTCAACACAATCTCCATGTCCTCATCGTGGGTGCAGTGTGGAGTAGGAGGTGTCCCTGGCCCAGGCCAGCCATGAGCCTTGGGGACCTTGTTGCAGCCACTCCTGGGGCGTTGAGACCAGCTGGTTCTCATCAGCCGTGGACAGCGCCGTGAGCCGCTGGCACCGTGCAGCACAGCTGCGGGCTGGGGTGTTGCTGAGGACTGGATGCGCTGGGTGCCTCCTCCAGCCTGGCGTGCAGCCCTGTAACCCCTTTGCTGCTCTGCTCTGCCTCTTCCTTCTGCTGCAAAGCCCACCCTGGAGCAGTGGTGCCCTGGCCTTGGGACCCCTCGCCCACTCTAGAGCCCAGATGCACCCTGTTCTTCTGAGGGGGCTGGGCCTTGGGTCTGATGTGCTGAGGACACCACACAGAGGGAGCCTGGGGTGCTCAGCACGGGGTTTCCAGAGGAAGCGAAAGTGGATGCCCAGGCCAGCTGCTGGGCCCCTGCAGCTGGCTCTGCTCCCACCCAGAACAGACTCACTTCCCTAAGCTAACGCTGCCCACCCCCAGTGGACCACAGGAGCTGGCCACATGTCTGTCACTGTGTCCCTGAAGCCTAGCCAGAGACGCGGCACTGAGACACCGAAGAGCATCCCCCACAGACGCTCCGCCTTCTTTGCCCCCTCCTGTCTTTTTATTTTATTTTATTTTTTAAATTTTATTTTAAAGACAAAAGAATGGAGACATATGAACCAGAATAAGCCATAAACAATACAGAAAATACGAAGTTATACAGAATATAGTAGGGAGTTAGCACTGGATGTTGTATTACATAGTTATCTTCACATTAGTTAACACAAAAACATTAAAGGAAATACCAAATTATAGAGAAGATAGTAGGGAATTTGCACTGGATGCTGTATAATATAAAGTTATCTTCACTTCTGTTAATACAAAAACGATTGAGGAAATACAGAATTATAGAGAACATAGAAGGAAATTAGCTCTGGATGCTGTCCTACAT
>PVLD010021518.1:0-31272 GCA_004027595.1 Dinomys branickii
TTCTGTTGTTGAGAGGATTAATTGTCTGACTAAATTTGCATGTCTGTATATGGGTTTATATATTTACACTTCGAAGATATCAATGGATAAAGCAATAACCACTGTTGAGACCATATCACCTTGTCTATAGATTAGTTGTGATTGTACTATTTTTTATGCTAATTGGTGTCTGTTTGTCAATATGTTTTTGTACTTTTATGTAAAAAAAAAAAAAATACTCCTCCTCCCCTCCAACACTTACCCGGCCATTCTTGCCACCTTCTGGAATAGCTGTGGAAGTCTTTTTTTCTGAGTATCTTTTGTTACATTGTTGTGGTGCCTCAGTATCCTGAATCAATTAAAAATATTTGCTTTTCACCATTATTCTGACTTTGGGGAAGAGACAGAGTTTGCAGAGTGCCAGATCTGGTGAATAATGTGAACGAGGACATAATACAATGCTTTTACAAGTCTCCCTTTCCATTGGAAGGCACTTGGCAGTAGCATTCACTGTATTTTTTTAGTGCACTTCATAGAGACATACATGAAAGAGGACTTTCAAAGCCGCTTAAGAAAGAAGTATGCTGGGATAAATGTGCTCCAACCTAGGGGAAATATTTTGAGTGGGGTTATTGCCAATATGCCTTTACTGCAATATATTTTCAAATTCATGACATATTCTGTTTACACCTTGCGTGTTCTTTAGATAGCATTGTTTTTATGTGTTCTGTTTTACTTAATGAATATCTATCTGTACGAGCTCACAGGGTAACTCTTTGCCTTCGCCTGTGGTCCCAAATAAATAAACTTCATATTGTGCCCAAGAAGTGCTTACTGATGATTTGTTTCCAATCCTTTTCTTTTACAAAATAATTGTCATTACTATAGAGATATGTAAGTATAAATGTTTGTATCCATCTGTGGGCTAAATAATTCTGGGCGATCTTACTAGTGATTATATTTTGGGAAGATGAGTGTGTAAAACTGAGAGAAATTAGTAATTTGAGGGACTACAAAGTTCTAATTTGGGATTCATGTATGTATGTGTGTGTATGCTATATATACATGTATACGGTATATGTATATATGTGTGTATATATGTATATATATATATGGTATATGTGAAGAGAAAAAGGATAGACAGAGACAGAAACAGACTTAATTCAGATTATCAATTTAATGATTTGGGATACATATCAGCACTGCCTTCTAATTCTTGTCTTGGTGTCTGTGATGCATGGATTACGGTGAACATTTTGAAAGTTCATTTACTCAGAGGTAACATAGGAAATTATTTATCCCTTCAACAGAATTAAGGATATCAAAACAAGTGAGATAGTTAAAACAAAAACATCTCTAAATGTTTTCAAATGTGTCATCTCAGACTTGTCATGTCATAACGTCTTGAAGCCATCGGTAAAAATCTTCAGTCTGAATAAGAACTAAGTAGACTTCTTTGAAAAAGTTCCCTGATTGTCCTTCTGTGAAAATATTATGTTGCCCTAAACCGTTTTGTTACTGTTCTAAATGAATGTGGTAGGAAGTCTGAGTAACTTATTTCATCCCAGTTACCACCATTGTGTTGGATGTATTTGAATGACATCCGATATTGAGGTGGGATGTAGGGAGTTTTGTAATGGCTTGGAGCATTACTGTGCATTATGTTTGTCCAGTCTCTTGTTTTTCTCTGAGTACAGTGACCCATCTGTCATCTAAATTTCCCACCAGGTCTGCTACTGAATTGGGAAATGGCATCTGATGCCATCATTCTAGGGTCAGTGCTTATAAGTTTCTTTGAAATGGCATGTAGAATTCCATGAGAAAGCCTAAATTAAATCCAAGTACAGTGTCATTATTTATACAGAGGAGATATGTAAGGCTTATGCTTATTATCATAAATAACATACCTCTACTACTTCTGAAAACATTCCATATAAATCTTCTCATGACTTGAATTAATATCACAATTAAATCTTGGGCAAATGTCATTTTCTGACCAATGTAACCACAATAATGAAAGCTATGTGTCCAAGAAACAGATCATTTGAGTCTGAATCCTGCGGTCTTCACTATGAGCTGTGTATTCTTGGATAACGCATTTAGTTCTATTTTGAGGGAAAATGATTTTTTCCTGACTTTCATAAGTTCTTAGGTGGGACTCCTGTAACAAAATGAACAGGTGAGAAAAGCAGACATTTAAATATCTTCTGCACACATGGGTGATAACACAAAGAAATCAGTAAGCCTCCAGGGTGGGTCTCAACCAAGTAACTCTTTCTCTAAACTTAAATACCATAGTTTTCTGAAATGCACAATGTGGGGAAAGCCTAGTTAAGACTGAAAAACCAAGAAAAGCAAGAATTATTGTGCTGATTTAATTTTTTTTTCTCCATGGATAAGAGCCACCAGTGACTTAGTCATCCTTCTTTCCTGGTGCGGGGTACGAAACATCCTTACAAAGAGGTTCCTTTCACAGTGGTAAATTTCTCTTCCAAAAGACCAGCTTTTCACAGCCCCAGTGCATGCAATTTCTGAAAATAACCAGCTTACAATAATTCCTTTGTGAAAGACTCACCTTTGGATTGCTATCTTGTGGTAATATTTTGGGGTAGCATGAACTGAATCCCAAGTTTACTCAGGCATTGGTTTCTTCATTTGTAAATGTGTATGAGAAGTGCAAGGATCTCTAAAGGAATGGCCAGTGAAATATAAATTAGCACAGAAAACATGCAAAAGATTTCCTCACAGAGTAGGCAGAAGACACAAACACAGTTTAGTGGTACCTCGGCTCATGAACTCAATTTTTTCCACCATTCTGGTTGCAAACACAGGTGGATGAGAGCTAAATCAAGTCCAGTGATGAGGTTCCATGTTGACCTTGCAGGGAGGGAGATTTGGTTCTTCTCCACTTTGGTCTGTGACCAGAAATGTGAAGAGAATGAGTTTGTGAACTGAGGCACCATTGTTCATATGTGAAACTGAACGTGAAATGCATTAAAATAAAGCATAAGAGCAATACTTAAGCAAACAGAAGATATAAAGCTAATACTTTCAAGTTAAAGCAAAGAAAGAATAAATTTGGAGAGAATAGGAAAATATCTGCACAAATATTTTAGCAAAAATGATAAAACAATTAGCTGGAATTTATGTAAGAGCAATGCTTAAAGAAACAGAAGACATAGATCTAGAATGTCTCCCAAAGTCTCATATATTGAGAGGTGGGATTTTTGAAAGGTGGTTGGACCATGGGAATGCTACACACATCAGTGGATTAAAACATTAGTGAGTACGTAGCTGAATGTGCTGGGAAGAAACGGGGACGGACTGTAGGTGGGGTAGGAGGCAGGACATAGTGGGATGTGTTCTTATCCCTTACTTCTCCCTTTCCCCTTCCTGCCTTCCGTCATGTTATTTTCCTGTCTTGGAGCCAGCCCACCAGGGGCCAAATTCTCCAAAACTATGAATCTATCTAAACATCTCCACCTTTAATTTGTGGGTGTTAGGTACTTTGTCCCCGCAATGAGAAATAAACTACTTCAACCAAAAGATGGAAACACCAGTGTTCAGAACTCACCACCCAAAAATATATCTATAGGAGACTAGAGAACGCCAAATGTGGCTCTTTGAAATAAATAGTACTTTGAGCTGATTGTTTTGAAAACCTAGAGCTACTAAAGCTCTGAAAAGTCACTTTTTGTAGAGATTTTTAAATCTATGAAAGATGGATGAGAAAGAGAACTACAGACCGATCTCCCTAATGAACATAGATGCAAAGATACTCAATAAAATACTAGCAAATAGAATGCAGAAAATCATCAAGAAAATCATACATCATGACCACATTGGATTCATTCCAGGAAGGCAGGGATGGTTCAAAGTTCACAAATCAAATAATGTTATACACCATATCAATAGAGCCAAAGACAAAAACCCCATGATCATCTCAATAGACACAGAAAAAGCTTTTGACAAAGTCCAACATGCATTCGTGATAAAAACTCTACAGAAAATAGGAATAGATGGTGTTTACCTCAACCTGATCAAAGCCATCTATGAAAAACCAACAACCAACATCATAATAAATGGACAAAAGCTGAAAGCTTTTACTTTAGAATCAGGAATAAGACAAGGATATCTTTGGCAGGTGGCTGTCACTGCTCCTGTTCAACATAGTTCTAGAAACTTTAGCCAGAGCAATTAGACAAGAGAGAGAAATAACAGGAATAAAGACAGGAAAGGAAGAAGTAAAACCATTGCTATTTGGAGATGACATGATACTTTACATGGAAGACCCCAAAAACTCCATAAGAAGACTCCGTTAATTAATTGATAAATTTAGCAGTGTAGCTGGACACAATGTCAGCGCTCAAAAATCAATAGCACTCCTATACACAAACAACAAACTGAGAGAGAAATTAAGGAATCCATACCTTTAAGGAATCCATACAATAGCATCCAAGAAATCGAGATATTTAGGAATCAATCTAACAAAAGAAGTAAAAGATCTATTTAATGAAAACTACAGTATTCTGAAAAAAGAGATAGAAGGGGATTTCAATAGATGGAAAAATATTCCTTGCTCATGGATAGGAAGAACAAACATTGTGAAATTGGCCATGCTACCAAAATTGTTGTACAGATTCAATGCAATTCCCATTAAACTACCATTGGCGTATCTCGCAGATCTAGAGAAAATATTCTCTAAATTCACCTGTAACCAGAAAAGACCCAAAATAGCCAAAGCAATCCTGGGCAACAAGGACAAGTAAGGTGGAATTACAATCCCTGACCTGAAATTATACTACAAAGCTACTATAATAAAATGAACATGGTACTGGCTAAAAAACAAACCTGAGGATCAATGGAACAGACTGGAAGACATGGACACAACCACAAACACACTCAGCCACCTAATCTTTGGTAAAGGGACCAAACAAACTCCCTGGAAGAAAAATAGCCTCTTTAATAAGTGGTCCTGGAAAAGTTGGTTTGCCACCCACCAAAAAGTGAAAGTAGACCAGAGTCTATCACCATGCACCAAACTCAAGTCAAAATGGATTGCAGATCTCAATATTAAAACAGAAACACTAAATCTACTGGAAGAGAAAGTAGGTAAAAATCTTCAAGACATAGGGGTAGGCAGAGAGTTCATGGAGAAAAACTGACTGCCTGTGAAATATTTCAAAGCACCAACAACTGCGATCTCATCCTACTGAAAAGTTCCTGCACATCTAAAGAAATCACCAGCAGAGTGAAAAGAATATGCACAAATTGGAAACAAATTTTAGCTGACTGTCCCTTGGACAAACATCTTCTATCTAGAACATATAAGTAATTTAAAAAATGAGCCCCTCCAAATTCAAAGACCCAATCAAAAAATGGCTCTTGACATGAATACACACTTCTCAGATAAAGAAATACAAATGGCAAATAAATACATGAAAAAATGCTCAACATCATGCAAGATAAATGCAAATTAAAAATACATGGAGATTTCACCTCACCCAAGTAAGAATGGCTACCATTAAGAAAGCAACCAATTATAAATGCTGGCGAGGCTGTGGAGAAATAGGAACTCTTTTCCACTGATGATGGGAATGCAGACTTGTGAAACCACTGTGGAAATCAGTTTGGAGATTTCTCAGCAAACTAGGTCTGGAGCTTCCATTCAACCCAGCCATTCCTCTTCTTGATGTTTTCCCAGGAGATCTGAAAACATCATATCACACAAATATATTTGCACCCACGTTCATAGCAGTGCAATTTGTAATTGTTAAGTGGTGGAAGCAATCCAAATGTCTATCCACTGAGGATTAGATAAAAAAAAAAACTGTGGTACTTCTATATAATGGAGTATTACTCAGCTATAAAGAAAGATAAACTCGAGGCTTTTATAGGTAAATGGTCACAGCTAGAGGCCATACTCATAAGTGAAAAAAATAAGACCTGCAGGTGTAAGCAACATATTGTCTTGCTAGTGTAAATAGCTGAAAGAGTGAATAAAACTAGGAGGTATGGTAGACATTGTGAAATGAAAGGAAAATGCTCAAAAGCGTCGGACAACTGGGGTGTGGGAAAGGAGAAGGGGAAATCATGTATGTATGTATACACAGGATAGCTAACGGTTGTACTACTGTCTTCTATTGCTTTAGTGAAAGGAACAGTTAATGATTACTGGTTTGATCATTACTGCATGTCTCTATTTGTTTTCCTGAGAAACCACTTTGAAGAAATCCACACATAATACAACAACCATTGTTAATTTCCTACCACTTTGTCTGTAATGCTGGATTGTTTGTATTGTTCTTATGCTATTTTGTAAATGGACGTCTGTTTGTTAATATGTTTTCTTCTTTTATTTTTAAAATTAAAAAATGAAAGATGGTTGGTTCTATTTGTAAACCACCCCATTCACATTATTACCCCCTCAGAAGACAATGATTAAATCATTGGCGACTCATCCACAAAGAAGGGGCTAAATTAAATATTCATACTACCACCATTCTGTGGAACAGTCTCTCAAAGGCTCATGTTTTATGGTTGATCCCCAGACAAAAAATAGACAATAAAGGTTATACTTGTGAGACTTTTAGAAAGAAGTAAGGAGTCTATGGTAATTAGAATAAAGAACACTCTTGTTACATGGTAGTAAATAATTGAACTGCACTTGGCTTCTGTCCAGCCTTTCCCTTTACTCTTTTTTTTTTGTTTCCCAAAGCTACAGTATTTAAGTGTATAGATGAAGGTACCTCTTTGAGATCTAGAGACTTACTGATTTATCTGGATTGTATCCCATGTGTTCAGGAGGTGCACATGTTTTTAAACTGCTGCTTGTTTGCTCCTCATGAATCTGTCTTTTTATAGGAGATTCAGCTAAGTAATCAGGAACAGTACAGAAGAAAATTACTTTTCTTCCCTTACAATATGTTGTAGTAATATTTTTAGAGGAAGAGTAATTTTATAACATTGGGTAAAATAAAAATATGCAGTATACATCACAATATGCACCTCAATTTCTTACCAGCTTTTATATTTTCTGAAGATCAACTATATCATCATTTATATACTAGAAGCAGTATGTAACAAATCTATTTTTTGAATCTGTCTAGTTCTCACTTTGAAATGTGAAAACGAGGATCTGACTTATTATTTATTATCCTCTTTTAGACCATTATGTATTTCCGTGTTCTGCCCTTCAGCAGAGATACAACTATTATTCCTTTGCTGGAGTAGTCTGCGTTTCATCTGCATGTGTCTGTCTTGAATGATTCATTACCCAGACCTGAATTGGCTTCTTCAATGTGTCAGTAAGTACAAAAGGAAAGGTTCTATTCTATTCTTTTGATATTTTGGAAGAACTTTTTTCACTTTGTTTATTCTTGGCAGAGAACAAATAGTTGTAAGGAAATCACAAAAGCAATCCAATTTTGCTTTTGATATGAAAAAAACCAACAATTTTCAAAATTCTTTAATGTATTCTGGAATGCCTTTGCTTTGAATTAGCCTTTAATTAACTTTCAAAACTGCTTTATATTAGATTTGGGAAGCTTTCAAAAGAAGAAAAAACCCAAAATTTTGCTAGAGAGAGGAAATCAACTGGTGATAATTTTTTTTCTAAAGGAACAAAACAAATCACATTTGTATTTTTTCTTAAATACTTATCATGGGTTTTTAACAACTTGAAATCTGTTAGCAATTTTATATTTCATCAAAGCAAATTGCTGCTTTGTTGCTCTTTTCTTTGAAGAAAATTTCATAAAAATAAAATTTTATCTCTTTTGCTAGTGGAAAACCTCTAAAGATTTCTTTAATAAAGCATCAAATGATGTTTTAGCAAAAGACTAACAGGTTAAGCATGTTTTCAAACATAAGGAATGTCACTGTACAATATCACTTAAATTATATAAAATTAAAAATAATGTTATAAATATACTTTGTCTGTGTTACTTCATTATTACTTTGCAAGGATTTAACTACATCATTCATGCACCTAAACTATATACCACATACAGAGTAATCTCGATGCTTCTTTCATAATTTTAAAGAAAGTAGTTTGTGTAGATATTAATGTCATGATTCCATGATCAGACTCTAAAACTCACATTAAAATGCATTTCCTAAAAACCTTTCATTCCACAGTAAAAAATATTTTTCAAATGTAAAGTGGTTTGGAGTAAACTTTAAATTTTTTATTAGTAAAAGATTTGAGGGGCCTATCTTAAAGACTTCCAAAATGGCAATGTTTAACAAGTAGAAGAAGCCTGCGGTACCCTGAACCAAAGTTTCCCTTGGCTACTTGGGACTCTGGGCAAGTATTTTGTGAAGGAAGAGTTTCACCATGTAAGCAACTTGATTTGAAAATGTATGGCAAGGTTTGTGAATCCATGCAATATTCAGTGTTGCATCATAGAAGTTTTACAAAACTGGGTGAGAAGATAGTCATATTTATTTATTTTCTAGCAAGTACAAATGAAGATTTTTCACTGTATTTAGGTACTGTATTTAGCTATCAACTCTTCCTGTCCTCTTTTAGAAACTAGCTCCTCTTCTGCATTTCAAATGAATCCTTAGATAATTTCAAATCTTGTGTCACAAACAAAGGCTACAGTGCTAAAATGGATCATTGGAACATGTTTGTATTCATATAATATAGATTTCTTTGTTTCTGTAGGTGAGTAGTACCACTTATTAAATTCTGGGAATATCATTACTTAAGACTGTGCAACATGCATATCAAATCCTTCAATATTAACTTCCAGTAACTTTTCCAAGTTCATAGTGGGCTTTGTTGGGGACAAATGTACACTTTCGCCAGAGCGTGGAAACATGAATAAGGATTTAATGTAGGTGCATGGCAGAGTGGGAGTTTGACAGGCAGAAATAAACGGAGAGGAAAGAATACGTGCTTCGCTCGTTTCACAATAAATTACAGCAAACCACATTTAAGATAAAGATTGAGTGATATTATGAACATTAGACAGTTTCAGAAATGAAGGTGAGTTATTGGCACTTTTCACTATTCTATTCATGTATTTATTTTAGAAAATTAAATGCTGCTACAGCTTGACATTTCATTGACCCAAGATCATTACCATGCAAATAGAGCCAATCAATGTATTCCTTACAGTACCCAAAACTGACTCATAAGTATTTGTATGTTACTTTTTCACTTAAAACTAGGCCATAATGTTTAACATTTAAAGTATGCAAGTGATTATGTTTGTTTCTCTCAGTGGAGAGAAAATAATTTTGAACTTGTAGATATTAAAGCCAACCTAACAAAACAAAGCAAATCATCAGGATTATACACCATGATCTAGTAGAATTCATCCCAGGGTTACAGGGTTCAATATATGCAAATCAATAAATGTAATACACCATATTAAACAGAATCCAAAACAAAAATCACACGATCATCTCAATAGATGCAGAAAAAGCATTAGACAAAGTCCAACACCCATTCATGATAACAACCATACAGAAAATTGTAATAGATAATCTTTACCTCAATTTGATAAAAACCATCTACAACAAACCAACAATGAACATGATACTAAATGGACAAAAACTGAAAACTTTCACTCTAAAATCAAGGAAAGCACAAGGATGCCCCCTGTCCCCACTCCTATTCAATATAGTTCTGGAAACACTAGCCAGAACAATTATACAAGATTAATAAATAAAAGGAACAAAGATGGGAAAGGAAGAAATTAAATATTTACTTGCAGATGACATGATACTCTACATAAAAGACTGAAAACCACACCAAAATACTTGTAGATTTAATAACCTTTCTAATTTAAAAGCTGTGTAGATTTAATTTATTCTTTAAATAATACATTAATAATTTCATAACTAGTAGTGTAGCTGGATACAAAGCCAATATTCAGAAATCACTAGCATTACTGTGTACGGCTAATTCACTGAGAGAAAAATGAGGGAAACCACCTGCTTTACAACAGCATCCAAAAATGAAATATTTAGGAATCATTCTAACAAAGGAAGTAAAAGACTTAGACACTGAAAATTACAGTATTCTCAAAAAGGAGATTGAAGAGGATATCAGAAAATAGACTGATACCCCTTACTCATGGGTGGGTAGAACACAGTGAAAATGGCCCTACTTCCAAAACTGTTATACAGATGTAATGCAATCCCAATAAAAATACCATTAGCATACCTCACAGATCTAGAGAATACACTCATAAAATTCACCTGGAACCAGAAGAAACCCAGAATAGCACAAGCAATCCTGAGTAACAAGGACAAGTCAGGGGACATCACAATCCCTGACCGGAAATTATACTACAAAAGTACCGTGATAAAATCAGCAAGGCAGTGACCAAAAAATACAGACCTGAGGATCAGTGGAAGAGAGTAGAAGATGCAGACACAACCCCAAACACACTCAGCCACTTACCGTTGACAAAGGACCCAAATATGTCCACTGGCAAATCACCTCCTTAATAAACGGTGCTGGAGAAATGGGCTTTCCACATGCCGATGATTAAAACTAGACCCATGTCTGTCACCATGCACTAAAGTCAAAGTGGATCAAAGGTCTAAATATTAAAACAGAAATGCTAAATCTACTGGAAAAGAAAATAGGTAGTAATCTTGAAGACATAGGTAAAGGCAGAGACTTCATGAAATAAACCAGATCACACAAGAAATAATACAAAGAATCTTCTTAATCGCCATTACAAAGAATCAACAAGTAGGATCTCATCCTATTAAAAAGCCTTGGCCCAACAAAAGAAATCACCAAAACAGTGAAAAAATAATCCACAGAGTGGAAAAAATTATTGGTTGACTTCCATAAATTCAACCATTTCTGAGGTTGAAAATCATCCTAGATGATTCTTGACTTAGTCTCTCATGATGTTAAAATTTTTCATAAAGTCATACCACATTGCGCTTAAATTAGCTTATAATTCTGTCACTCATAAATATTAAGCGCCAAAATTCAGAGTTTTAAAAAATAAAGTACATTGGCCTACTCTCAATATAAAACAAACATTCAATTACTAAAAAGTCTAATGAGGAAATACTTCCATTTTCGGCATGTATATCTTTTTACAATTAAGCAGTGGGTTGGAAGATACATAATGTAACCAATGTAAAGCTACGGTATCTCCAGTGTATGTCATGCAGATTCAGTCTGCCAGATTCAGGCTGTCTATATCAGCTCTTCCCTAGGGAATTCTTACTCCACTTTTTCTTCCTGCTGAAGCAGCTGAGGGATAACGGCTTTAAGATTCCTAGAAGTTCCCTGGCTTGGCCGCGAGGAATGGTGAGTCATACTCTTAATCACTTCAAAAGTTTAATATAACTGAATGTGGTCTTTCTGATGTTTTATCCAAAGCAATAAAACTGCAAATCGAGATTTTTTTAATGCCACGTTTGAGAAGCAATTTGTTAATGTAATTTTTTAACTGTCTAAGAATACTGAAATTATCTGGCCTGGGCTCTTGTTTGTTTTGCTCTATTTCCCTTAATTTATCTCTCCCCTCTTACACTTTACCATAAGCAGTAAAAGGAAACCAGTTGCACTCTTCATTTTGCTCAGCAATCTCAGTTAAATATCAGGTCTCATCACTTACAGGTACGGTGCATGTTTCTACATAACTGAAGGATAAAAACCTACAAAGATTTTGCGGCTCTGTGATGATGATCACTCTCCTAGTATTTGTTTCATTTCCTTCTGGCCCTTAGCATCAACCCCTTTAAAGTTCCTTTTATCTGCTAACAAATGTTCCTGGGATTAGGTCTCCACAGTTATGCAGGATTCTTTTCTAAAATTTCTGACTGGCAATTGGGCCCTCAACAGTAGCCCCTAATGTGCCTGTATGGATAATCTGCTCGAGTAATCTTCACTATACACAATTTCTTTACTCTCTGCAAATGACCAGATTCTAAAGTCATTTGTATATATATTTTAGGTATATGTTACAGTTATCATCCCACTCCTACTTCTAATGCCCTGATAAGACAACATGTGTATTTTATCGCATAGTTCTGTAGATCAGTAATCAGGATGAACGTTTATCAGGAAGCTGAGCAGAGAGTCCACTTCCAAGCTCACTTTCGTTGTTGACCAAATCCAGTTTGTTGTTCTATTAGCAGAGGGCAGCCCAGAATTCCAACAGGGATCTTCCTGATCCTTCCTTATGTTCCCCTACATCTTATAGCTAGCTATGACCTGTCAAATCTCCCTCATTAATAGAACTGTTCTGCTGTCCACTTCTTCAGATCTCTGACTCCTTTCCTCTGACTCTAGCCTTGTAGCGTCCTTTCCTTGTAGGAGTTAATATGATTGAATGAAGCTAACCAGATAATAAAAGTCTGTAATCTTCATCATACGCACAAAATTCCTTTTGCCATGTGAGATAATATACTAGCAGGTCCTAGAGGTTGTGGAAGAGACACCTTTGCAGGGTCAATCTGCTTACCACACAGATTATTTTATAAGTCAGGAAAACAGTAGAACAAAAGGAGTTTGTGTATATTTTTCACCTATAAAGGACAATGCTAAAATATAAATAACACAATGTATAATCGAATCCAACAAGCATAAAAAGTAATACATAATTGTCAGGAAATATTTATTCTACCAATTCATTAATGATTCAATATCAGGTGACTTATTTGTTTAGTCTATAAAATTATTAAGCTAATGTGGAGCAGGAAAATATACCAACATATGCTAAGATAGTTGATAAAGTTGAATATTTGCTTATGATTTAGAAAAGAAAAATTCTCATCTGTTAGAGATTGAACTCCTAGAAGTTGGTAATTTTTCTGCAGTAATTTGTTCAATTCTTACTTTAATGAAAAGTCTCTGTTTTGATTTTCCTTAAGATAGAGAAAGACAAGAATATGAATTATCATCATTATTATTCAGCATAAGTTAGGAATTTTGGGCTATGTATGTGAAGAAAGAATGATGTAAAGATTTGAAGGAAAGATATAAATGTCATCATATGAATATGTTCTGATTAGTCACATACCTGGTAAGCTAACAAAGCAATTAGTATTTAAAAAGTAAGAGTATTCAGTGGTGTCTTCGGATACAAAATTAACTTACAAAAACTCAAAAGAATTTTTGGCAATAAAAACTAACTACAACACAACAAAGTCGTATATTTTCTATAACAATGATTAAAAACTGTAAGTTATATGATAATTCATCTAAGAAAATATTAGAATAATTTGAATAAAACTTTAAAACTCCTAATAAGTAACTCAGAACATAATTTGAGGGAGTGGAATGGTGTTTCTTGGACAAAAAGAGTTACTGTTATATAGATATCAAATTTATCTTCAAATACATTTTTTCTTTTAATATTAATTTATGTCTATAATCTAGAAATCAAAATTCAAGTTTTTGTAAGATTTAGTAAACCAGCGATAGACTGTTTAGTGAAAGAGTATAAGTTCACAAATAACTGAGTAACTTGTAAAAAGGAGAAAGAGGAATAAGGTACCTTAGCAAATATTACAATATTCTTAAGTGCCACAATAATGTAAACAGAAAGATATCACACTTTAAACTCACATACAAACAGATACTAAAATAAATCAGTATGTCCATGTGAGCACATACAAACCCAAGTCCACAATGCAGAAAAAGATGATACTGCAAATTAATTTAGAATTTTTATAGTGTATAATTAAGAAACTAGTTTGTTTTATGTAGGAAAGCAAAGTGAACAATAAAAAGTTGGATGTGAGAATTCAGGGTAAAAAATAAAATCAGATAATTAGTATGAAAAATGTGTAAGACTCTATTTTTATATTCTAGGTATGGGGAAGCACTTACAAGCCAAGATTAGAAATCACAAGACATAAGACGAACTGTTGGTGAATTACTGATATGACACTGAAGAGTTTCTTTAATCAGGAGGACGGGGAATAGGGTAATAGAGATAACTGACAGGAGGTGACGCCGGTGTCTAAGGCCAGCACTTTTTGTCCTGAGTCATCAGGAGCTCCCACAAATAATCAGAAGAAAGTCAACCACAGCAGTAGAAAATAGGGCCATTAGGAAGGGGAACATCAAAGGGTCACGAGCCTAGAAAGAGATGCTCAAAACAGTCTAAGCCAGAGGTGCAAATTAAAGTAACATGAAGCTTTCATTTCCACGTATTTCCAAGTGAGGAAGCCACCATAAAATTTCCAATTAAATAATACTGAGTTCGGATTCTCTGTTCCTTTGGGTTATCATTTCTCTTGCTCATTCACGGTAAGTACAAGTACAATTGTTATAGCTATTCGCATTTTAATACCCTCTGTGAGTTAGTTAACACTTCCACACTCTTTCTTTCCCTGACTTAAAGGCGTCATGCTTGTGTTGTTTGTCAGCCATTTTGGCTCTTCCTGGTGATAACCGGGCTGGACATGCACTTGAAGGACTTCCGCAGGTGTCTCCTCTCACAGTCCTTTTACTCTGGCTCATGCACACGGACAACTTTATATTTGCACTGCAAGAATGAATTATCCGCACCATTTCTAACTTTATCCCAAACAATCAAGATATCCTGCTCAATTCTTGGAGAGTTAATGAATTTATTTGCTGTCCGTAATTGTTTTTAACTGTCATAAGTAATATGTTTCTTGTTTGGTTGCAGTGACTCACAAGTAACATTATCACTGATTTGGAGAATCTTTCATTTGACAAAAATAGATTGCAACTGGGTCAATGCCAAAAAAGAGGAACAATGAAATATCCCTTAGTAATTTTTTTCTCAAAGTAAATCAATAATTATGTTATAAGCCTCTTAATAGAAGGAAGTTTTAATGGCAAGAAACTATTAATGTCAGATATGAAAAATGTTGATGCTTTTATTTAAACCTGAATTTAGAATTCAGAGGTATTTTCTTGCCATGACAAAGACAGGAGCAATTATTGTAAGGAAATGAATTTGAATTAAATCTCCCTGAAGGAAACAGGTAAACTGCTAAAAAATTATGAGGCTCATTTATTTCCCAGGTGAGCCAAACCAATTAGGTAGTTCCATTGTTTAACTGCCTAGAAGATATAACAAATCTTCCAAATTGTGCCTTGCTTGGAGAAGCAGGCTCTGCATTTCTCTCACATTCTGTGTGAGAAACTTACCTTTGCGGATTTTTGGTAGACATTTCAGTCACATTATGCAGAGTACTCCTGACTGTGAGGACAGAAGTCTACCAGCTCTATTTAACATGTTCAAATACCATTCCTACCAGGCAGAAACTGCTCAGTTAGGAACCAGCAGGAAAAGAAGTAATAAAAGAGGTTACTGCCAGGAAGCACAGCAAGTACCCAGGACTCCTGAGGGTCAGGAGCAATTTCCTTACCATCTAATGCACAACAGTTCCTCATCCTGGCCTTATTTTCCCTATAAGAAACTTCCTTCTATTTTTTTAAGAAGATGTGATGAACATGTATAGCACAGCAAGGAGCCTTAATTACTTCAAGGTTCACCAAATTTTTGTCTCTTTTTTCCTGCTCTGTCTGGTTTTAATTGAGCGTTTTATAGAATTCTATCTCCTCTCGTATTTTAGCAACCCTATTACACTTCTGTTTGTATTTTTAAGTGGTTTTTTAGAGTTTGCAGCATATTTGACAACCAATGCAAGGGTGACATGCATCACTTAGGTTCTTCTGCTTCTTATGAAAATGCTGCCATTCTTTCATGAATCCATAAGCTAATTACTAACTGTACTTTTGCTATTATTAGTTTAGGCAAACTGCTCTTTATTACAGCAATGAAGAATAGGAAAGGTAAAATATTTTCTTTTATCTTCATTTATTCCTTATCAAGTGTTTTTCCTCTGTGTCGTCCCAAATTTCTAATCCATATTATTTCTCTCTGAAGTACTTCCTTTAACATCTTTTGACTTCTATCCTGGAGATTTTTTTTTTTTTTTTTGGTACCAGTTATAGAACTCAGGACCTTGAGCTTGCCAGGCAGGCACTTGTGCCACTGAGCTATCTCCCCGGTCCCCTGGAGATATTTTTAAGAGTTTATTTCACTCTCTTTTCTCTTGCATGGTTTCTCAGGAAAAGCCTAGTGTAATTCCTGTCCTTGTTCCTCTGTAGATACGGTGGTTTCCTCCCCCATGCACCTCGTAACTTCAGCATTCTCCTTGTTTCTCATGTTCTTCGCTTTGTGTGTCACATCTCTAGGTAGAGTGTTTGATGTGTAGTTTGCTTTGTGTTCTTGGAATTTCCTGGTTCCATAAATTGATGACTGACATTCATTGTGGAAAGTTCTCTGTCATTTCTACTTCCAAAATTTGTTCTTTTTTATTTCCTCTTAGTACTTTCATTTTGCATATGCTACATCTTTTGTAATTGCTCCCTTGTTCATAAGTATTCTGCCCCAAGTCTGCATGGGGGGGGTGCCAAAAATCAAACTCAGGACCTCGCACTTGCCAGGTAGGCACTATAACTGCTGGGTTATGTCCCCGGCCCTCTTTTTGGTTTTGTATTTCACCATGGGAAGCGCATGAGAACATTTTCTCAAGCTCCTTGCCGATGTTTTCCACTATGTCCAGTCTATCAGTGAGCTCACCAGACGCATTCTCCACTTCTGAAGCAGTGCCTCTGGTTCTCAGCTTTTCTTTCTGGTTTTTGAATTTATGTCTGTTTTTTTTCACATTTCCTATCTGTTTGACATGTTATCCACTTTTATATTATAGCCTTTAGCACAGGACTCAAACTTATTTTAAACACCTAGTCTCATAATTCTAGAATCTGCCATTCCTGAGTCAGGTCCTGATGCTCTCAGTGTTCTTCAGACAGTACTATTCCCTGTTAGAATGCCTTGGAATCTTTTACTGAAAGCCAGATTTGATGTATTAGGTAAAAAAAAAAAATGAGATAGAGTTGTTTGTCTCATAAGGTGTCATTTTTATCTGGCTCAGAGTAGCTTGTGTTTAGTGTTGGCCGTAGCTCAAATTTCCTGTAGTGCCTTTGTTTTGTGGTTTTCCTGGAGAATTTTTAAATAGAAACTGAAAGCTGAAATTTCTTTAACCACCATCAAATATATCTACATACATCTCTATATATCTATCTGTATACATTTTCCTCCTGATGGACATGGTGCAGAGGTGGAACGAGGGGAAGCAACCTCCAGTACCATGATTAGGGTTTGGTCTTTCAGGGACCCTACATTGAATGTTTCCCTTTTCCACAGTAAAGGATACAGTGCTACAGTTGGATATTGTCTGTGCTACAAGATGAAGCTCAGCATGTGCTCAAGTTGGGTCTTCTCGTGGGTTGTTTGATTGGGCTTTAGTAAAATCCTATTCAGTAGGTACTGGACAAATATGTCCCTGTAAGGGAAGAATGCATTGAAGAGCAGGGAGTGTTTTGGATACACTCCAAATGGTTTATTTTTGCTCCTCGTGCTGAAAGTGTAAGTAGACTAATTTTCCCGGTGAGAACCAGGCAGAGTGCCTGGAGGTAAAATTCAGGAGGCTCTGCAGCTCCTAAGTATTCTTGGTGACTTCTTTTTGTATACGAATTTTATCACTGAGTTATCTTCATGCAGTGTTAGAAGTTTTTTTGTGTTTTTAAATTGAAATTTGTTAAATTCTTAAATTAGCAAAAGAAAATTATGTTTTATGAGATTGAGATATGGTATTGAAAGGATGTCTTTATGTCCGTACAACTAATTGTAACTTTGTCTCAGTTAGGGTTGTTCTAATTTTTTTTATGTAAGTTACACATGTTCTGTTATATATTCTTAAATATTTAATCTTCTTTGTTACTATTTTAAATGAGATTAGTTCTATTTTTATATTTTATGACTATTATGATGATAGGTTTAAATAATGCAGCATAAGCATTTAAGTATTATCAGGTAACTAGTAGCTATAAGAATTATAATTAAAACTAATATAATTATATAAAAATATAAGTTCACTTATATATTTTAATATATATCATTTACATAAAAATACATAGAGGATTAAAATGCAGATTAAACATATCAAAAAAGAGTATTGAAAGACTAAAGAAAGTTTTGAAGAAGTTGTCCAGAATGTTTTCTACAGAGAAATGGCTTTTGAAAATGAGGGAATGAGGGATTAATTGCATATCAGGTAGAAAAGAATATTTGATCTGCATCAGAATTTAGAAGTTCAGGAATGCAGAACACTGGGAAGGCCTAACACACTCAGAAGGATTACATGTGGGAATTTGCCATGAATGTTGGAAACTGTCCACACTATGTATAAAATAAATTCCTCAATATATTATAGTGGAAATACCCAGCAGAAAACACACACAACTGAACACAAACAATAACAAAGTGAAAATGTAGATTATCTGTAGCACAATGGGCATTAGATTCACTCCTAAGTCATCAATACAACAGAGCAACCCTTGAGATCTAACAATGACTCTAAACAGGACAAACATAACTCAGTCTGTAATTAGTATTGTTACATTATTTTCTAAGAATTAGCTTGACTGGAAAAGTTACAACCAATAGAAATCTCACTAAGACATTTTAGGCAAATGGATTCCTATTTTGAAATTGTAAACTACAGGAAAAACAATACATAAAAATAGTGGTAAATTTGTAGATAAATCCAAACAATCATACAGAATAACATTCAGGAGAAATCATCTGGAAATAGAGTGCTGCAAGGAAAGACTACACAGGTCGAATAGTGGTGGGTCATAGTTAAAGAACTGTAATATATTTGGGTATTTGGAAGAAGGATAAACATAGTGACAAGCATAAGCGCTCACTTAACCCTTTACGCTTATGTGTTGGAGTCTCTTTATTAGGCATGTAATTTTTAAATGAATAAATATAAAAATAATTGGCCTGTATAAAGGAAAAGAGACATTAATGAATAAAAACAAGTAGGAAAGAGGTTTTTAATGTGATTTAAAATGAAAATGGTGAAATAGATGAAACATCTGAGCATAAAAATAATTAGTACTAAGAATTAAATACTTTCTTCAGTGAAAAAGTAGATGTTACTGATAAGAGCTTGAGCTCTTAGTAATAGGTCCCAGTGCTTTGTGCTGCTGCTTCGGGAATCTGTGGACCTGCTGCTGTGGTCCTTTCCTTTTCTTCCTTCTCTTAAGTGCGGGCAGTGACAGCCCTGGAAGTGAAGCTCTTGCTGTATAAATTTTAATCAGGCTGTAAAGCAGCAAACTTTATAGTTCCAACCTTTGTGGCATGCCCAATTTGATGTGCTGAGAACTGAGGCTAAGGCGATGTGTACACAGCCAGTTGTGATGACATAAACCATCTTGCTGATACAGGAAGCATCTAGTGGCCTCCTTAAAAGTTCCCTGGCTGTTTTTCTGTTGTTTTGTTTCTAGGTAATTGTATGCATTTTCTTGCTGACCCAAGCAGTCCCTTTCTCTATCTCTGGCATACTATTTCCTTGGCAAATGTTTTTCTGAATTGGCCAGGATCACTTCGGGCCTTGCAGTTCTCTCTTGTTTAGCATTGAGAATCTGCCACGTTTCCTGTCCCTGAAAAACTGGGTAATGTATTTGTGATATAAAAAAGATGTCTTATCTTAAGTCCTTTTGAATTCTTGGCATCCTTCTCATCCCCCCTGAGCTCTCTTCTTCCCCTTAATTTTATTCTTTTTACTTTATTCTCTGTTTTCTCTGGCAGTATTTCTTCTATGAATTGATAATTATGTACACAACTTAAAAGAGGATTGTATCATCTCTGTGCTGGTAACTATTTTTACTTTTTCTCCTTTTATAAGCAGGTAGACGATATAATTTTGAGTTATTATATTCTAGACCTGAGCATGCATTCACCTATCTGGTCATAAATTCAAATTCATTCTCTTCAACATGTCCCACACTGTAGATCAATTCAGTAGTGATATAATATTCCCTGGAAACATTCTAGAACAGGACGTTTCTTTTAGTTATGGCCTCTTGTTGAATAGATAATTTTGAAGAGTCCTTAGGGTCCTACCAAGCTCTGTCCACAACACCAGTGTGTTGGAAAGATTTTTTGGTAGCTACATAACCTTGGTGTTGGGCTGCACCTGAGGGCAACAGGAAGTAAGAGTCAAAAAATGAATCACAGAGGCCTGTTAACCCCAGGTAAACTCACACTCGCTTCGGTTACATGTCACAGAAGCAATTAGGATGAGGAATCGCCAAAGGAATGCCTAGGCATTAAGCTTGTGGACTTATTTAAAAGCATGCTATTAACCCTCACTTCTCGTGATACCTGACCGCGCAGACCTGGAATAAAACTATAGCCAAGAACACCGGCAAGAGGGGCCTAGAAGCTTCATTTATCAACACGGTTTGTAAGCTAGGAGTACCTTTCCTTTGTTCCCTTGACAGAAGTTTTTCCCCTCATGAAAATCTCTGCTAATCACAAGAACCCAAAAAACCACAAATTCGTAGTAATGGAAAAATATTTTCTGTGCAAGTGACTGAGGTAACCTTAGTGAGGGGCTGCAATCCCTGCTGTGTCCTCACTTACAAATGTGTGTTCTAGTTGTGAGACATGGGGCTGGCGGTTGCCAGTTACTCATTCCAGGCATTCTGACACTCCTTACCAAAACTTCCAGGTTTTCAATCTTTTTGAGCAGATTTGAGGGCACAGATTAACATTCTGCTTCTTTACATAAAGTTGTGGATATGGACAATCAAGCTGATATATGAAACAGGAGATGTGAGTTTGTAAATAAAAAAGAGTTCTGAATTGAAGATATATCTTATTGTTTGTGCATTATTAAATATGCTTTCAACTCTTACTTAAAGAAAAAGTCTTAATAGAAGATTTCTCAGTGCAAAGAGTGGTAGGTACACAGTTCAATTACAAGTACAAGGAGTTTGTTAGAAAAAATGAAAGAAAAGATTATGCAGAATTCAAATTAGAAAGCGTCATAAGATTAACGATGGTGGCCTATAATAAATGCAAGGAACAATGGAGAATGAAATAACCAATAGCATTCAGGTTGTAAATCCTGAACCATACAGGGTGTGAATTGCTTAACAAGAGGAGGATGTGTCCAGTTGCTTGAGATTAGAAATATGCATATGCCATATTTTGAGGCTGTTACAGAATTTATAGTGAAATGGCTGGAAAACACTCCACACCAAGGAATTGAAAGGCAAATTTTATTTATGCCTGTGGACTGGCGGGAAATAGGTCCAAATCACCAGCACTAGTTTAGAGTAAAGTAGCAACTTACATACATTTTGTAAACAGGAAGTACAGAGTTGATAACAGGTTAGTCTACAACTGGTTACATATATTTGGTCACATACTGTCAGGCAGATGTGTCCAGGGTAGGTTTAATGAGACGGGGCCATCCATCATGAGGCAGGAAGGTCTGGGGGACGTCAGGGTTGGGGCAAGCAAGTAAGATTTAGTGCAACCTTGACAAGGCTAGCCTGTCTCAGGAAGATAGTCTTTGAAACAGGCTAGCAAAACTGTGTGTGCAGGCCATTGTGCAGCTGGTCAGACAGAGCTGAGTCAAATTATCTCTGAGTTGCAGCTGGGGAGTTGCAGCTGGGGACTCTACTGCACCAGTGGAGTCTGACGGCCCAATTATGAAGCTATAGTTTTAAAATTTTCTACTATAAGGTAAGAAAGCATGGAAGAGCAAGCACTGAAAGATGATAACATTTTGAAAAATTTTACATTTACAAATAAACTTACAATCAATAAAGCAGGATTTTATACTTTTAAGTATTTTAAAGGTAAGTGAAAGAAACTTTTAGAGGGTAAAAGTAGACAATTAGGAAATAAATGATAATGGGAAATTGATCGGGCATCAAAGAAAGGGACAACACATTGATATCAGCATTACAGGCCTGTTTGAACAGAATAGCATGAGTTTTGTAGATGTGGGAATAGAAGAAGAAAAATAAATGTAAGCAGGACCATGAGGCAACATGTTTTTCTGACAATTAATGAAAGAGACAGAGGGAAGGGCAAGAATGGGACAAGATATCAGAACGAGGTGCCAAGAGGCAGTGGCACCTCATGAAGAGGCCGTGACAGGAGTTGAATTTTAGTCTGTTTAATACAGAAAATATCAACATACTTTCACAGCTGCTTTTTGTTTTTCCTGATTCCTAAGTTTATGTTAAAGACTCAAGAGGAACATTAATGAATCTGCCCATATTTTGGTGAAAACTATTGTCACAATGAAGAAACAAAGTAAAAGGAGAATAAGTCCAATGTCGAAGCATTCGCTACAGTTTTTAAAAATATTTCATGACCAGTTTATGTTTTCTGATATCTGTACTTCTCCATATCACATTAAAAAACGTTGTGGAGGTGTAACTTCTGGAGATCGAGCCAGGGAGGATAGACATGCCCCTCTCACCGAGCTATAACCCCGCCCACACATTTTGCCCTTATATTTTCTTTGCTATCATTATATATTTGAATTATATATATGATATACGAGTTTTTTGTAAAATTTGAAGTTCTACTTCAATCCTATATCCACTTTGTGTCTTTCTCTCCTAAGTAAATGCAATTATTAATTTATTGTATAGTACCATTAGCTATCATCTGAAAATAAGAGGATTTGGGGTCTTCTTTTTAAAAAGATACACAGAAGGCTAATTATTACATCATCCATACTAGCTAAATAAAAATCTCCCCAGGTCATTATTTTCTTTTTGAAATATTCCTGAAATAGTGAGACAAAATACGAAATATATGTGACATATTGTGATCCTAATGTAGCACACCACAGCTAAATGTACTAAAATATGATCGTGACTTAACAGACAAAATTGTGAATATGGTACATGGTCAAAATATATAGTGAACGTTTAAGTTAACATATTTATTATAGTAAAAGACACACTGCTGTCCCCCTTAAAGTACTCCCCTTACTTTGAATACTTACCCATCTTCTTGTCTCTTTCTGAAGCAGTTCTGGAAGTTCTCTTTTGTGAGTGACTTCATGAGGTGAGCTAAAAGGATGGTGAACCCTACTGCCGAAGGCAGTCCGCAGGAAGGGGAGGCTGAAGGAGACACCAGCATGCACCCTTGTCTGTCTTACCTGCTGGATCTAGCACGAGGCAGCTTCTGATTTTCTGCAAAGTCAAAATGATCATGAGTGGTAAACATTATGAATCTGTTCAGCAATAGAGCTGGCCACGACAACACGACAAATGAAAGCTTCCAGAACTACCTCAGAAAGTAACCAGAAGATGGTGTCAAGGGTGTTCAAAATGATCACACATATTCTGCAGGAGAGTAATGATGATAGGATTTTTACTATACTAATTTTTTTTAAATTTAAATTTCACCTTGGTTTTTGATACATCTCATGAACACAAAGACTAAAATCACACATACCTAATATCTAGAGTGGGCTTCAAAAATTTGTCCAATAGTTTGGTGTGAGAAAAATTTAACACTAAATTATAAAATGCCACGTCATAATTTTGATTTGAATATTGATTTGATGAGAAAAAACCTTTCTTTCCTGTTGCTACATTTAATTCAGCACAGCATAGAACACTTTACTTTTTGTCTTTAAAATCTATGTGGATTTTTCCCCACCAACAACTAATTCTCCAATGGACTTCAATGAAATATCCTGAAAGTTAACTGAGTTCTGACACTCTCTACTTAGAGATTGAGTCAGATACCGTGTATTAAGGGCTCATTCAAACAAGATTGCCTTACTGAAGATGGTAAGTACAAGTTGTAGGTAGTCAGTTACACTTCTGATTCCCTGGTTTCTGTGGTAATACGTTGAGTCCCCCGCAACATTCTCCTCTGGATATTACTAATTTTGCTGAATGGCTCAAGAACGGAGGGACACACTTACCAACTCTAGCATTATCAAATATGTGAGAAAGAATACAGAAAGTAAGGCCATTGGCAAGGTCTGTGGGAAGAGGTGCAGAGCTTCCATTTATTCTCCAGGAACTTCCAAACATTTGGCAATCTGGAAGCTCTCTGAACCCTATTATTTTGAGTTTTTGGGGGAGATTCTTCTCCATAGACATAAAAGATCATGTCATTTACCTTTGGAGACTAGTCTGACTTTCAGACTGTCCTTCCTCGCTGAGGGTGAGAGCGTGAGGCTGAAGGCGCCAATCATCTAATCAAACATTAGCTCCTCTGACAACTAAGTCCTACCCCAAGGCTGCACAGAAGCTCGCCAAAGAGTCACCTCATTAGTGCAAAAGTTGTTCCTGTCACCTAGGACACTTTAAGGGGTTTAGGAGCTCTGTGTCAGCCATATTATTCAGGAAATTATAAAGGAAGCTGTGGGTCAGGAACCAGGATCAAATCAAATATTAGAACAAAAGATTATTGTCCTAACACCCTGAAGTATAAGCGTGTTAAGAGCTCTGTCTTAGGAATTAGCATATCGCAATAATACAAATTTAATTTGAAAATAACTGATGGATATAAAACGGAAGTGGGCATTCCATTTCAAAGCAGGGCAGCTGCATTTCACAACCAGAAAATCTGGTCTAGAGGCCTTGCCCTTTTTAAAATTTTTTTTTTTTAAAGTATAAGAACAAAAACATATTAACAAACAGACACAGAGTAGCATAAGAATAGTACAATCAAAACTGAGATACAGATAAGGTGACAGGGAATCAACAATGGTTGTTGCATTACATATTGATAACTTCTAAGTGTATATTCAGGAAAACAGATATAGACATCCAAAATTGATCAAACAATTAATCATCAACTATTCCTTATAATAAAGTGACCTAAGTCAGTAGTACAACTATGTTAGATATGCTGCATATACATACATACTTACTTACATACATAGATAATTATCCCTTCCTTTTTTGTTTTTTTTCTTTTCCTTCCTCTCTTTTAATATAATTTTTCTTTTTAAAGTGTGAAAGCAAAAAGAACTACATCAATAACAACAGAAAAAAAAACAGATGGAAAGCATTAAGAGACACAAAGTAGCACAATAACAGTATAATCAGAATTGAATTATAGACAAAGCAACAGGAAACCAACAATAGTTGTTGCACTGCATATTGATATCTTCAAAGTGTGTGCTCAGGAGAACACATATAGACATACAAGATTGATCAAACAACCAGTCATCAACTATTCCTTACCATTAAGTGACATAAGACAATAGTAGAACCATGTTAGCCATCCTGCACAGATGTATATACATACATACATACATACATACATTTTTACCTCTTTCTTTTCTCCTTTCCCTCATCGCATCTGTTCTTTACTTTTGAACAGATTTACTTCATGTCTCTTAGTTTATATTCCCACCCTGAGGTTCTTACATCAGTGACACAATACGTTGCCTGCACATGTACCGTTGATTTATTTCATTTGGAGGCTTTGCCCTTGAGCATTTATGTTACTGCATTTCTCGTTTTGGTTGTGTTTTGTTTTGACATTCTTACATCTCTTAATGAATCTTTATAATTTCAAGTATTGAAAAATAAAGTTTTGGAAAAACTCACCTTGTCTATGGGTGCTTCAAGAGAATCAACAAACCTAATGATCCTCCAGAGAAAGCCAGTGAGATGAAATAGATACAGGCATTCCTCATCTGTGCACACCATACAATTTTATTCACTGGCCAGTGGTTAAATTTAATGAAGCAGAGCTTTTGGAGTCAAATCATCTTATTCCACCATTTCCTCACCTCTAACCTATTCATTTCTCTCAGGACAGTGCTGAAAAGCTACTATATTGCATCAACTTATACTGGGGCTGTTTTTCCTAGAATTCTGTTCCTTGTTTGGTCCTGAGTCAAGTTGGCCACAGGAGAAATTCTGCCCCTAATTTGGAAGTTGGAAGGGAAGCAACAGTTCCATCACACTGTGGGGGTCAGTGTGGGCTGTCAGGCCCTGCTGGGGCTCGTGCATACCTCTGTTAACTTGACGCACCAGTCGGTGGGGTTAGCAGCCAGGTCCACAGCTCTTCAGTGTGTCCTATGCTACAGCTCTGAGACAATGTACTGTCTGCAGGCCACATGCATTTTGAAGGTCAGTGCATGAAAGGCTGATGTGCAGTTTGCTTGGCCCTCACGGGAGCAGTTTGAGTTCATGGATTCTACTGCATCCTCACTTTCCTTTGCCCGATACCTGACATTTCTTTTCAACTGTCATTCATCTGCTGTAGCACCTCAGAAACCTATTGCCCCCTACCACTTAGTGCTGTTAACTTTCCTGGTCATACTCTGATACTGAAGTGAATGCAGGAAGTGGTTCCAGGACAACAGACCCTTAAAGAAAGTTTTATTAGGGTCTGGATTGTTTGGAATTAGTTATTTTAAGACTGTTATTCTGATCTGTTTTGATTTAAAGGTATTAATGACTTTCTTTTTGCTCTCAGTCTCCAGGCCAGAGAAATCAATAGGATGGAATTGTGCATCCCATCAGGAGGCACCACACAGTAATATTGATGTTAACTTTCTTTCGCTTGATTAAGGGAGCTCTGCCAGGTCTCCACTCTGAAGTTCCCACTTTTTCATGTGAAATTAATAATTAGTCTGTTTAAAGATACTTAGAATCATTGCATAGAGCCTGCTTTTCATCAAACTTTCCACACAGTCGTTCTAATGTCATTGATGAGTCTTTCCTGAAACATTTACCATGGAGCTGAAAATGATTTTGTATAGCACTATAATTCCACTTTCATGTATTACTTAATATTTATCTGTGAGGAAAATATTTTTCTTTTCCTGTGTTCTCTATATTTACATTCATGAATATATGTATATATAGTCTAAGTGTGGATTAATGGATTTTTCTTTTATTCAACCTGTCACTGTCTTTAAAATATCAATGTTCAAATCAGCTCAGGTTTGTCCACAGAAGCCTCTTTAAGCTGAGGTTTGTGTCATTTTGATGTGTTCACATATTTTAGTAGTTCCATGTTCTCTGTTACAAGATGTTTAAGTAACGGTATGCACTACTTTCTTTTTGGAGGGCAGCACTGGGTTAAGTGATATCTTCAGTAATGCCTGATTCTTTTTGGTGAAGTAAAGTATTTACGAACAGATCTCAGCACTACAAACACTTTCTGAAGTACATGACAAATATTTTCCCTAAGTTGTCATTTTCCTATTAAATTCTCTTTTTAAAATTTTTTTAAAGAGAAAGAATAAAATAGCAATGAAGACAAAAAACAATACAAAAAACAATAGAAGTGATACAGGATTTAAAAACAAGATGGTAGGAATTAACGGTGGTCACTATATTACATATTGTTGTCATTAACGAAGTGGCTCAGATTACCAGATGTAAGAATGCGAGATTGATCAAACAATTAAAGACAATAACAAGCAATAAAAAACATTAGAAACAAAACAACTTCATTAAACAAAATGGTAGGAATTCAACAATGCATGTTATCTTACCTATTGCTGTCTTCAAATTAGTTGTTCCAATTACCAGATATAAGCATGCAAAATTGGTCAAGAAAAAAAGAATTAGCTTTTATAGGTAAATTGATGTAACTAGAGATTGTGCTTGTGGGTGAAATAAATCAGACTCATGTGTGTAAAGATCATATTGCCTCCCTTGTATAAGAACCTGAAAGAGTACATAAAATCTGAAAAGTACAATAGATACTGTGAAAGGGAAAGAAACTGTTCAAAAAAGAATGAACAACTGGGATGAGGGAAAAGAGAACAAAAAAGAAGGAAGGGAAAAATACATATGCACAAGATAGCTAAGATAATTGTACTACTAATTTCTATAGGTTTATTGAAAGGAACAGTTAATGTCTAGCTGATCAATCTTGCATGCCTATATCTGGTTGTCTGAGTAACCACTTTGAAGATGACAATATATAATATAACATTCATTGTTGATTTCCTATCACCTTGCTTTGAGATTCTGTATAACTTTTAGTTTTTATGTTGTTTTGTTTATGCCTTTGTTTTTGTTATTTTGTTCTTGTTATTTTCTCTGTAGAACTAAAAACAAGAAAAAAATATATCTGTATAAACAGGAATAGCTGGGATAAGTGTAGTGCTGATGTCTATTGGTTTATTGAAATTTGCTACTAATTTTCTCATGGAGCTTATTTCACGCAGTTGTCTATTCATGTAAGGCAATTCACTTATCATTTTTATCAGGTCTAGATTTTGAGGAAATCTTCCCAGTCACCTTCTCACAGAGCCTTTCACCAGCACTTTCCTCTAGCACTTGCTTTTAGATATATAGAACGTTCAGAGTTTGTTCCTGCTTAGAGCATGTGTTGTGGTTAATTTTAGGAATCTCCTTGACTAAATTATTTCTAATACCTAGAAACTCGGTAAAGCACCATATTTGGGCATGTCCACGAGGGTGTTTCCATTAGAGACTGTTCTGAGTGGACTACTTGGACCAGGGAGGATAGGACATCAGTGTGGAAAAGCACCAGCCAGTTTGTTGGAGGGCCCGATAGAACAAATGGTAAAGGTGAATGTTTCTATTGTTCTCTAGGAGCTTAGATGTATTTTTCCTCCACCTTGCTTGGATTTAGAGGCCAGGATCCCTGGCTTTTGGACTCCAGAACTTATACCAACACCCACTTCCCCAATTCTGGGTTCTCAGGGCTTCAGCTTTGGACTCAGAGTTACAACTGGGCTTCCATAGTTCTTAGGCCTTTGAGACTTAGACTGAACCACATTGTAGGCATCCCAGGTTTCCAGCTTGCAGATATCCTGCATGGGACCTGTCAGCTCCACACTGTGCAAACCAGCTCTCCTAACAAATTCATTTTCATGTATTATCTATATCTATGCCTATGTATATACCTATATTTATATCATCTATATCTACGTTTATGTCTATATCCAATTGGGCTACCTCTCTTGAGAACCTTGACTAATAGTGCATAAGAAATTAATTCAGGGCTGGGGATATAGCACAGAGGCACAAGCACCTGCCTGGCAAGCTCAAGGTGCTGAGTTAGATTCCCGGCTCCAACAACAAAAAAGACATTAATTCAAATATAAATTTTTATGAATGCCTTTCAACTGTCATAGCACAATTTATGAAACTTTTTTTTGTCTTAATGATTTGATATATCAACTTTATCATTTGCAAAATTTTGATTTGCTTTTATGTTTATTTTCATTTTCTCTTCTATTCTAAAGATTTGTTTATTCATGTATTGATCATGATACAGTTTCAAGTACAGAGAAATAATGCTGCATTTTAATATCAACTGATGCTATATGTTGCATACATAATGTACATTTGATCCACTGAAAATTCAATATTTCCCTGATAGCACTTTGTGCTCAATTATTCTCATATGTTTTCTATTTCTCTTTTTGCTCCACATTACCTATATCTCAAGGTCCAGGAAATAAAAATAGAAATGAAATACTTTGGGAAAACTTTCAGTATGGTAAAGCTCTTCTGTTAGAGCATGTTTTGTTTAGCTTCTCATTCATAGATATTATCATTCTCTAGAGAAATTATGCAGTTTTTAATTGCTAACATGTAAACTATTTTCACTTTGAAATGTTTCATTAAATTTAATTTCTAACAATCATGCACAAAGAAAATCTGGATGAAGCAATATAAAAGTTTTGTTATTACAAAAATGTTGTGTTATTAAACTATTTAGCTATGAACACCTCAGCCATGATTGAATTTTTGTCTGATAATATGTTACAGAACTCACTATACAGCCAAGATCTATTTTTTGATTATATAATATTATGTCACTCTCATTTCTTCCTAAAAACTTAAAATGTAAACATCTAGTCAGCTGTGTTAAAGGCATAAAATAAGGTCTATTGAGGAGAAGCCTGTTTTAAAAAGAAGATTGGATTAGGAGTTCAATTTACCTTAAAGCTAAACCCATTAAACTGAAAAGATGAAAATGCTCCAGAGTACAGCAAACAGAACTGGGAAATTGCAGTGGTGAATTGGGCACTACAATGAAATAATCTAATGAACTAGTAATTTCCCATATTAGTATGAGCTAGTGAGGCAATTTAATAAAACCAATTTGGTTTATATTGCTTCTAATCTGGTTGTGTAGCTTCAAAATCATCTTTTGAAAAACATACAAAACCCTTAGTAATGGGACTATAATTTTATAAATGAAAATTTATGTGGCTAGAACTGTTAACTACCTCAGTAATGATTATAGTTGTGAAGGAATTTACCCAAATGGCAAAGTAAATCAACACACAAAGTCTAGTCAATTTTTAATCTCCCTTAGCTAGAATCCATCACAAAATAAAATAAAATAACATAAAATAAAAAACACCAGAGATGTCTGTAAGTGGTAGATCAATTATCTAAAATGCAGGAAATCCTCGGTATAATCCCCAGTATTGCACAGGAAAAGAATGTGGACTTTGTACCCAGTTATGCTACTGATTTTATTTTGTTATTTTATTTTATTTTGTGATGGGTTCTAGTCAATTTTATATCTCCCTTATGTCTTGAGATTGGGGTTTTCTTGTGAAATATTTAATACAACAACCTTATCTTTTTCCTTACATTGGATTTTGTTTTGCATATCCATGGCTATAACCTTTTAAAAAATTATTAATGAATAGGAAAAGATTAAATAAATGACAAAAAATGATATGTCTTAAAATTTCTACACTCTTAGCAAAAAGTATTTCAAAAGCATTAGGGCCAACACTACCCTAAATCTATATATTCTTGTGTGATAAAACCTTCTCAATTTCATAAGATTTTATTCTTAAATTTAAACAGCTTATTTTTTAAAATCAACCCATAGAATAATTGATTTTTGTAGTAAGTAGTTTAGCATGAGAGAGAAATCTTTGAATGATATACATAATTCTAAAATAATTATCTAAGTATGACACATTCCCAGAGATAAAGAAAATATACATGGTGGTGAAATACTATCAATTATAAGTCAACATTGTTCTACCATTTACATTTACACAACAATGGATTCCTTAATCATTATAGTGTGGTGAAGGCAAAACAGTACTGGGAGGAAATCCTCCAAATTGTCCACCAAGACCAAGTGGGCTTCATTCCAGTAATACAGGGAGGGTCCAACATGTGCAATCAATAAATGTAATGCACCATATCAACAGAGCCAAAACCAAAAATCACATGATCATCTCAATTAGATGCAGAAAAAGTTTTGGCAAAGTCCAACGTTCATTTTTTTTTTTTTTTATTTTAGAAACATAAAAGTACAAAAACATATTGAAAAACAGACACCCATTATCATAGAAAATAGTACAATCACAACTAATCTACAGACAAGGTGATATGGTCTCAACAGTAGTTGTTGCTTTATCCATTGATATCTTCGAATTGTAGATGTATGGACCCATATACAGACATGCAAAGTTAGTCAGACAGTT
>PVLD010021519.1:0-31264 GCA_004027595.1 Dinomys branickii
CTATAAAGAAAGACAGTTTTGGGGACTTTGTAGGCAAGTGGTCAAAACTGGAGTCCATACTCATAAGTGAAATAAATCAGCAGTACATGTGCAGGCAACGTATTGTATCACTGGTGTAAGAACCTGAGGGTGGGAATATAAACTAAGAGACATGAAGGAAATCTGTTCAAAAACAAAGAACAGATGGGACGAGGGAAAGCAGAAAAGAAAGAGGCAAAAATGTATGTATGTATATATGTATATACATATATGCAGGAGGGCTAACATGGTTCTACTATTGTATTATATCACTTAATGCTAAGGAATAATTGATGACGGGTTATTCGATCAATCTTGTATGTCTGTATGCGTTATCCTGAGCACACACTTCGAAGATATCAATATGCAAAGCAGCAACTATTGTTGTTTTTTTTTTGTCTTTGGTTTTTTGTTTTTTGTGTTTTTCTGTTGTTGAGAGGATTGTCTGACCAATTTTGCATGTCTGTATCTGTGTTCATATATATACACTTCGAAGATATGAATAGGTAAAGCAACAACCACTGTTGAGTCCATGTCACCTTGTCTGTAAATCAGTTTTGATTGTGCTGTTTTTATGCTAATTTGTGTCTGTTTGTTAATATGCTTTTGTGCTTTTATTTTTTAAAAAATTAAAAAAAAAAGAAGAAGTAGCTTGAGACATTTCTGGTTAAATGGTTGCAACTTGAGACACACTCTAAAGAGAAATAAATCAGACACACATGTGTAAATTCTGCATTCTTTCTCTGGTATGAGAAACTAAAAGTGTAAATAAGTACCAAATTATATAATAGATATTATGCCATATGAAGAACATGTCCAAATGGAAAGGGAAACTAGAAAGTTAGAAAAGAAGGAAGGGAAAAGAAAAAAATGAGAGAAGGAGGAAAACATGGAAACAAAGCTTTTGTACATAAGGAGGGGAAGAGAGGTTGAAGGGTGGGTAGGAGCATGGGAAAAAAGAATCAAGTTATATCATGTACAGATACAAATTCCCTGTGATGAGCGTAATCATTAGGTATACCTAAAATGTACCAATAAACTTAATTAATAAAAAATGAAAACTATATACATTTTTAGTATCAATATTAATTCTCAGTAAAATTCTAGGAAATTCAGTTTAGTTTCACTTAAGTGAATTGCCCTTTATGATCAAATAATATTATCCCCAAATACAAAAACAAGTTCAAAGTTAGAAGATTTTTTAAAAAGTATCAAAGCAACAAGCCATAAAAAAATAAATAAATAAACTGTAAGATGATGATAATATATGCAGAACAGGCATTTGACAAAGTTCCAAGCTCATCCCTAATGATCTCTCTTAAGTCTAGAGGTGTTACATTTAACAGTGAAATATTACAGATATCTCCATTAAAATGAGAAGAAAATTATACTCTAACCGGGGTCATCAGCATTATGTGACATTATTGTGGAAGCTTTAAACTGTAGCAGTCACTGACAGAAATAAGAGGCATAAATCTTAGAGAAAAGGAATTTTTCTCTGCAGACATGAAATGAGAATATGTCTAAATTTTCCGAGGATTCATTGTAAGCCAGTCTCAACACAAATATATAAAAATCTATCACCTTTATGTACGTCAGTAATAAGCAGTTAGAAAATATAATGAAAGAAAAATTCCCTTTGCATTACAGTAACAAAAAAGATGAAATACTGAGGAATAAACATTTTTTAAATGTCAGATTTACATGAAGAAGAGCTCAACTTTACTGAAAAACTTCACTAGATAAAAATTTAAAACAACACATTAGTGAAGCAAGCACATTATTGCTCATTAAAAAGAAAAGGCAGATTCCTGAAAACAGATTCAAAAGTAGACTTCATTAGTGGGAGTATTTTGAGGGACACTAATGGCAAGGTGTCTTTTACTGTAATAAATTGCTCTTAAAAGTAAAGCTCATTAGCACTCAAAGAAATACAGGTGAAAATAAAAATGGCACTATTTTCCTCCTATCAAATAAGGGAAAATTTGTTTCTTTATTTCTGTTTTTAATGATATTACTCAATACTGGCAAGAGTGACATAGAACAGATACTGTTAGTGCCAGTATATCTGGATTGATCTTTCTGGAAAACAATTTATATCACATTAGTTTTAGTGATGATATACTTTTATATCTATCAGTTTTCCTTCTAGGAATTCCTAGCAAATGTTTAAATATATCAACAAAGGTTTGGCTCTAAGATGTCCAAAGGAACTTTATAGCTCATAAGAGAGAAAGAAAAGGTAGGATCTATATGCACATTTTAAAAATCTTAGTGCATTATAGTATATTTATACACTGCGCTATTATACAACAAAGTGGTGTTTACAAAGAATTTTAATATCATCAAGAACTATGTATTATGTATTGTTTGGAGAAAAACCAGATACAAATCACATCAATAATGTCTGCTGAACATATTTTTATAAAAATAAAAGGATCAACACTTAATATCACCAAATGTGAATACTGATTGTACCTTGGTGCTGGATTTTAGGTAAGTACCTTGGTTTTTAAAAACTAATTAGTTTATTTTACCTTTTTCTACTAAAAACCTAACAGCATACATTCCTACTTGAAAAGAGAAGCAACATTTATAACTTGATGCATGACCTTCAGTGTTTTCATAACCACTCTAACATTGTATGCAAATTTTTGTGTGTAACTAATTTTTCTAGAGAGTGGTAACTTTTAAAGGATTCTGGTATCCTTGAATTATTAAAATCTGCCAATTAAAAATTTTTAGAAAAGGGTTTTAAAATATCATCATTACATGGCAATCATGTTCCAGATCTGCCTCATGTCTTTAAAGGGCTCATGACATTTCAAATATCATTAGTTTAAAACCTAAGCTTTACCAAAATCTCATTTGTTTGATATTCAAATGGAAAAACTCCTAAGATATTCCTGAATATCTTTCTGATTTATATTAAAACTACAACCAAAGGTGTTATTCCATAAGCATTTATTGAGTACCTGTGCCAGGAAGGTTCCATGTAGCATGAAAATCTTTTTCAGTTAAAAGCTCCTGGTCCAAGGGCCAATCAAATAAAGGGTATTCTCTGTGCCTCACATGATGATCTGCTTCCTTGTGGACACAGATATGTATAGTATGTGGACATTTATTTATATTTATGCCTTACCTTACTCAAACAAATGTACGGATGCACACCAAGGTAAAGAGGAAAAAAATGATATAAAATAAAATTTATAAAAAGCAGGTGAGCCAATGGGGGCAAAATCTAAAATAAGGTAAAAGGAGCAAGGAAAGCCGGGAGCGTGGTCAGTACTCCTGGTCCGTGCCAAAGTTTTAGGTTTTCTTGTAAGATTAACAAACGGTAACCGTGATCCGTTCAGTGATTCTCAGTGCACTGGAGATAAAAAGAAACCAGTTACTCAAGAGAAACCAACTGCTGCGGTTCTGATATCAAGGGGAAGGTTTCCCATGGGTCCTCAGAAAGAGGGCAGTTTGTAAGATAATGAACATCCTCACAGGATTAAATAATGAACAACGTCCTTATGTAAAATATGGAGTGAAACATGCACATCATGTATCTCTCATTGGAGTTGCGCTCACTGGGCAGACAATGTGAAATCTCAACACGCCATCCCCCTTCCTCTCATTTCTTCCCCTATCATGAACTCATATTTTCTCCTTTTTTAACCTGTCTTCCCTACATTAGCTTATTTGTAAATCTGGAGGAGATGGAGATTTTTGTCTTTTTTGCTTAGAAAAAACTATCTATAATAACCATTGTTAATTTCCTATCACCTTGTTTTGAAATTCTGTATGATTTTTATTGTTTTTATGTTGTTTTGTTTACATCTTTGTTTTTGTTATCTTGTTTTTGTTCTTTTTAAAATACAAAAGTATCAGGCACACAGACATTGTCAAAGATATATTTATAGAATAAACAAATGAGTATCAGTGCTATTATTGTTATAGACATTATTATTGATAGGATTCACAGAGATCTTCTGTATAATCTTCAAGGCTAACAGAGAATAACATTAGCATATAATTTATCAAAACCAAGTCTGTGAAAATTGGAACAATGTGAAGTAAGAATGTGGCTTTCAACAGTCAAGATGTGATTTTTATGATGTCCAAGGAATTCAATAAGCTGCTCACTTTGAACAATCCTTCATAAACATAGATTTAATCATTACAAGGAACTATACATCAGGATTACATTTTTCCCTGAAGACAGAGAACAGACTTGCCATGTTCAGCTTGAGAAGTGCACAGCTCTATGATCTACTGAGCTCAGCTGGGTAAGAAATAAGAACATGGAGCCTAAAAAATTAAAATAAGTTTTGTCTTATCCCTTCAGAGACAGGCCAAGGGAAAGCCCTTATCCAGAACCAAGATTTTTCTCAGAAAAAGAGCAGCATCCACATTTAACATAAAAACAATTACATGATCAAAGCCCGAAGTGCTTCTGCTACAGTTTTAGCTTAATAGCTGTAAAATTCCTAGCCTAGGAAAAATGTACAGCAAAATATCCAAATGTTCATCTGTGCCATAAAATATCTTAGTAAGACTCTCAGAAAAATAACATAATCCTTTAATATATTCTACTTGCAAAACATACACTTGGATAAGCGAGCATGTTAACTTGTTGGGTATATGTTTTCCATAATGGAGTTTAGACATCAAGAAACATAAGTGTAAGTTTTGTTTGATAATAGCTGTTCTGTTATCTAGTCTTTCTAAAACCAGCATGACTGAACCAGTTGTCAGTTCAAGTCAGTCCTGTTTGCTGACAATAAAATCATACGTATCTGGGATAGAGGATCATATCCTTCCACCCCACCTTGGAGAATGCAGAATGTCATTTATATAGTTCACCTGGAAAAGGTATCATTTCCTTTTTAAAATTTTGTTATTGTTAATATGTGTCTGCAATATATAATAGTTACATTCATCTTGGGGACTTGGTAAACATCATTTTCTTTTTTAACTGAGAGAGAGGAACTACAAAACCTCCTGTTTTATTTCCACCAAATAACAGTATTTGATTCCCAGAAGCCTTTGCATGCTACCCAGACTCTCATATTGACAACTAATGGTAATACATAGAGGAAGTGGATTCTGGAGTACAGACTGGGACTGGAGGTCTTGTGCCCCCTGCTGCTGGAAGTCCTACCCATGAACAACTCTCCCCCAGCCTCTTGAACCCTTTTCTGCTAAAGAGAGTACCTTGCCTAAGGCCATGCTCCTTACAGGTCATGTAAGGTTACAGATAAAATATAGGACACTCAATTACATTTGAATTTCAGATCAACAACAAACTATTTTTAGTATGAGTAGGTCCTAAATATTGCACAAGGCACATTTACACTAAAAAAGTACTCTATGTTGATCTGAGATTCAAGTTTAAGGGGCTCTCATGTGTTTTTATTTGCTAAATCTAGTGTCTTGGCTACCTTTCTCTCATCGCTGAGACAAAATACCCAACATCCAAAATTAAAGAAGGAAAGGTTTGTTTAGCTCATAGTTTGTGGAGGTTTTAGTCCATAATCAGCTGGCTCCAAGGTAGGGTGGTATGGCACAGGGGCAACAGTCCAAGGCAGGAGAAGACAGCAAAAGCAACAAGAGCAAAAGAGGGAAAACAAGCAAGCCTCTTTTCTTCCTTGTATTGTATTCTGGCTGTTCCCCCACACCCACACCATCTCCATGCCCTCCTCTTCTACTCAGGATGAATACAAAGAAAGGACCCTGGCCCCCTGCTGAATCACTTAGTTAAACTTTTAAAGTTCTCCAGTTGACACAGTGTATCAACCATTACACCACCTGTCACAAACCTTCTGTGTGAGTTGATGCAATGTTTAGCAATACAGCAACTAATCTGAGATCACAACTCTTCTATGAAAACTAAAATGTTGTAATTAACAAAATACAACATACAAAATACATTAGTACATCTAGAATTTTCCTGAACCTAGAAAATTAGTGTTACTGAACTATGAACTCAGTTCTGCACTGATCTGAATGATAGGTAATTATTCATGCAGAGGAAAATTCTTCAAAATCTTAAGATAATTCTAATTTCAAACTCAGAGCTATAAAAGTGGTTTGTTTCTATGTGAAATAAATTTTTGTCATAACCCTGTTAATATCATATTTCTATCACACTGAAGTAACAGAAGTGTACCTCCCTTCTGTAGTACAAAATGAAGAATGCCCTTTTCTAGCTATTTAAGAAATATTAGAACCATCTTTTACTTGGTGCACCATAAGACTCCTAAAAAAAAATAACATTCTGTGAAAATAACATTCTGTAATTATCTATCTCATTTTCATAAAATATATTCTGTTCCATGACCACTTCAAAACCTTTGCCTTTTTTAAATTTGAGAAATCTATATGCAAATTATTTTTCAGGATTCAGCTTTTATAGGTAAATATGACCATGATTTATTGCTTTCCCTTCCTCTGTGAAAATATCTCCATAATGCCCCATTCAACTGTTGAAAGACTTTTTAAGAAAACAAGATTTTGTTGAACTTTTTGACATTGTTAGTGTAAAGTTGTGAGCAGTCATTTCCAATCTACCTCCAACACCCCTTCTTCAAAACCTATCAGTAACTCCTCACCCCACTCTTCCTATAACTGAGAGAAATATGACTTAGTTACTCTCTCTTTGCCGGGACAAAATGCCTAACACCCACAGGTTGAAAGAGGGAAGGCTTATTTTAGCTCACAGGATTCCATCCATAGTCATCTGGCTCCAAGGCAAGGTGGCATGCCAGAGGGCCATGGCAGAGAGAAACAGTCTATGACAGAGCAGGTAGAAGGCAGTGAGTCTTCCTTTCCCTTCTTATTCCATCCAGAGTAGCCATCTATTGGTTGGTGCCACCCACATCCAGGGTGGGCCTTCCTATCATTCACACCCAGAACAATGCTAAGCCAATCAGTGCACTAATCCAGTTATCACACTCCTTTAATCTATATTGACACACTCATGATCCAGCCAAATCCCAAAAGCCCTACCTATGAGCCCATGAGAGTCTGGGGAGACATCTAAATATGAGCATAACTGCCTTAGATACTTTTTCCACTGCTGAGACAAATACTTGACACGCAAAGTTAAAGGAGGAAAGGTTTATGTAGTGCACAGTTTGTAGAGGTTTAAGTCCATAATTGTCTGGCTCCAAGGCAGGGTGGCTTGGCAGACAAACATCACAGAGAACAGTTCACGGTACCATATTATCAAAAGCATCAAGGAAAACCTTAACAGTGTCTTTCTGTCCCATTTTATACTCTGTCTAGGCTACTGGGATTAAGACAGTGCCAAACCAATTGATAGACCAATTTACTAACCACACACTATTAATCCCAGCATTGCACCATGAATCAATCACACATCCTAGATTCAACAACTTCTGAAAAAGCCTATGACCACATGAGTCTTTGAGGGGACACCTAGACACCAGACGGAATAACAGAAGCTAATGTAAACAATGAAAATGGGTGTCAGAGAGGTACTGAAGAAAGGAAAATGTAAAGAGTATCAAGAGTCAAAGCCACAAAGGAAAACAAAAAACATGGACGTTACTCTCTGAAAACATCAGTGCCTAGACTGTGGCTGGCATGTTGCTGGCACTCAATAAATGTGCATTAAGTGGTAAAGTTCTTCATTTCTACTGAATATTTGTTTTCTACAGCCAAGAACACCCTGCCATCACGAAGAGAATGTGTTCAGAGATTACATTTTTTGGAAAGGGGCTGGCAAGGTGGGAGTGAGGAAGGTAGAAACCTAAGTTTGCGTTTCATCTCTACCTCAACCAGAGGTATGATTTAAAGAAAGTCATTTCAAATGTTTGGATCTGATTCCTTAATGAAGAGTTTGGACTATGGTCTACAAGAGTCCTTCAAATGCAAATTCTATTATTCTTATTACAAAAGAAGGGATGTAATTACAGTATTATGACTTTACCCAGAGCTGGGGTTTGCCTTTCTTCCTTCATACTATGTATTACTATGATGTGTTTGCCTATCCTACTGCTGTCACCAGCCATTGCTTCCTTCCTCCAATTTCAAGGTCAACCAGGGGAAAACCATCACCATGAATAAGACCTCTGCTTAGGAACATACAGAAGAATTGCTCTGCTGTGAACTTCTGTTTCCAAAGAGTTTGGGCTCTGTGCCTTTTTGGGCAGAAAGGATGCTCATGAAATGAGGAGTACTAGGCAGATTTAGCCCCTCTCTCTTCTGAGAACAGATGCTTAACTCTAAACATGGCCTAACCTACCTATTACATTAACTAGGTGATGATAATTATCGGAAGACCAAGAGAAAGAACTCATGCCCATCTCAAAGTTTATCCTGACAAAATGTTCCCAAGAGCATTCTCAATTGCCCACAGCAAGTCCTCATAGGTGTATACAAAAAGAAATTCATTTCTGTCATCTCTTCCATTTCACTTAACCCTAGTGTCAAAATTGGTTTCTCACAAACAGACTGAAAATAAAATGATATATCATTTTTAGGCAGCTCAAGAAAGCAAACATTTGTCTAAGCCAGTCTCTGAATATTCAGCCTTAAATAAAATATAGGAAAAGTTCCTGAATGTTTTACCACAAGGTCCACTGAGGACACCAAAACACACAAATGCACACAAATATGTTCAAGAATTCTTCCCAAAATTGATTAACCCTATTGTTCAAGTCTGACATGTCCTAGAGACACAATCAAGTGAACTAATTAGCACAATACCATTTTAAATAATAAATGCTCTTAGTGCAAACCAAAGAAACAAACGTGTGGGCAGCACTCAAGTCTAACATTTTGTCTCATTTTTACTGATTGAACAGTAACCATTACACTTACTGAATTTATGGCTTCCTTAGGGAGAAAATGCAGAAGAGGAAAACAAGTTTTTATCTTACACCGTGGACATCACTTTTTTAAGCAAATTCTAGAAGAAAAGAATTAGGCTCATTAATTTTGAAATCTGCTGAAAGTTAAATTAGTGCCAAAGGATAACTCATGAGTCTAATTTTTCAACACAGAATCTAAATATGCAAATTTCAGGAGGCATAAATCAGTTAGGTTGACTCTCTTCTAAATTAGTCATCAACAATTTCTTCCAGAACTTAAAATGATCAAAGATAAATTTCTTTAAGAAAACATCATGATAAATATCAAATAATTATTTAAGAATTTGGAATCTCTTTAAATTCTATATTCTGCCCAATCAGATAACTTATCTACCTCTTTTCTACACAAAGAGTGCACTGGGCCATGAAACTAAAGCTATCTATGACACAGTTATTCACCAAAAAAAACTGGAATTCCAATTAGTGGTCCAAACATACTAGAGCCTTGGACCTAGAACAGTTCCAACTGTTCCTGGAACAGCTCAAGGGAAGACTTTGAAACCAACTAGATTTTGATTCACAAAATGACCTTCAGATCCTACTTATATTTTAAGGGGAATAATTGACCAATAAAGTTAAATAAATGTTTTATTAGTTTTTAAAACCAAACTGAATTGTGGTGAATAGAAGTGGGATTTGAGAGGGATGAATCTAAGCAAAGGAAATGGGATCCACTGAAGGCAGGGAAAACCAGGGAAAGGAAAGACTGAAGAACTGGAAAACAGCGTGGGCACAATGGATGCTAATAACCATGAGGCGGTTGAACAGTAAATATGTCTTCCTCAAGTCTTTCCTGAGACGAGTTCCACATGTAATGAATCCAAGCCTTCCCTCCACTCCACCCACACCTGCCTTCCTTCCCTAACGCTTAATGTAAGAACTGTTTCCCAGTAGCATTTTTATGGGGACTAAGAGACTGCTACTTACCAAATGCTATTTGCAAAATTAAAATCTAGTTGTTTTTGGTTTATTTTCATTTGTTTTAGCTGTATTGTAAGTGGTCTGATTTTTCTTCATATAATATGGAATTGAGAGTACAGCTATCAAATATCTATTCCTATCGCCTCTCAGCTCTGGGTATGGAAATTTCTTAAAGTGACCAGACCTTGAATTTAGCAAAACTATCCACAACACAGGTATCGTTTTCTCTTGATCTCATCCCACCCAGAAACTGACAAACACAAGAATAAATGTTTGAATCAACAGGAAGACATATTACTACACAGTAGACTTTACCCCTCCCTGTCAATGGGTGTGCTTCCAACCAATTTGAGTAAAAGAGACTGGCTATATGTGCCTTTTGGGAAACTCTTATGAAGGAATGACCTTCATCACTGACCACTCCTACTCCTCCTTCCAAATACACACAATCTCAAGGGAATGCTCAATTCAGTGTTCTTAATAACTCAGGACTACTTTCTACTTAAAGAATTTCTTTGGTCTAGTGCAAATCATAGTCTACTCCTATGTATATCAGAAGCAGCCTGGATAAAGGTATACACAGCAGTCCTCTTGCCTTTCTCACAATTATTTCAAGCTGAAAGTGATCAGATAGCAGGTTTTTGCATCAGTTCTCCAAACTGTGTGGCACAGCGAGCTGTTACAGCCCTGACACCTATGATAGTACTGTATGCATCTTAGTTACTTTTCTCATTGCTGAGACAAATTACCCAACATGCAAAGTTAAAGGAGGAAAGGTTTATTTCAGCTCACAATTTGTAGAGGTTTCAGTCTGTAGCCGACTGACTCCAAGGCAAGGTGGTATGGAACAGGGACATGGCAGAGGAGAAAGAGTCCATGGCAAGATAGGCAGCAGCAAACAACAACACTAAGCCTCCCTTTTCCTTTTATCTCATTTAGGATACAAGCCTTTTGGATGGTTCCATCCATGCCCAGGGTAGGGCTTCCCATTATCCACACCCAGAACTATGATAAATCAGTTAGTTCCAGTATGACACACCCTAGATCCAGCTATCTCCAAAAAGCCCCAGCTGGGAGTGCATGAGGCTTTGTGGGTATATCTTAACAATATATCTACTGTATTCTTAGGACCAAAACAATGGGCTGTTGGTTGTGAAATAATTCTTTACATATAGAGGGGACTTGCCAGTCCACAAATCACCTTCAAAAGCAATGGTAATTTTATCTTCATTTTAAAACCAAACAGACACAGTAAAGCTAAATAAGTTATTTGTAGTGATAGGATGAATCTATAACGCAGCCACAATTTGAACTCAAACCAGCAAACCACACTTTATGTTTGAGTGTGCCTTCTTAACATATGTGAAGAAACCCAACTCTGCAAGCCCAGCACACCCACCTAGGATAGGGCGGAGCAACGGTACCTCAACACTGCAGATTGGTGAGAACTCAGTAAGGTCAGAATTCTACCATGGGTTCATTTTCTAGACTCAAGTTTAGTAGAGGTTAACGTCTGGTTCATCCATGTCCTTAGAATTTGAAGCATATATCAACATCATATGATAAAGTCTAGAAAAGCAAATCTCTGGCCTCAGTTTATTAGAATCTTTTGTTGAAGATGGGTCTGGCAAACAGTGTGGAGTAGTTAAAGGAACCAGAATGGAAAGATCCATCTGCTTGCAATGGTGGAATCTGTGGTGACCTGATAATTCAAGGAAAAAAACACAATCCCTGATTGCTACTGCCTTTTCTAAAGGACTCACCAGACCAGTCCAGACCCACCAGGGATAATTCCTTTGATTAATTTAACGTCAACTCATTAGGGACTTCACTGTATCTGTGAAGTCTCTTCACTTTTTTATAGTCTGATAGTGAGGACAAATCATAGGTCATACCCACACTCAAGTGGAATGGTGACCGAGTCATGGGGTGACCTTGAAATATCACAGAATTATAACATCCATGTCAGACCTCAGATCTGTGGGCCAAAGATGGATTTCATAACTAATGAGACAGGGACAACTATGCTGCCTTTATTAAAAGATAAAGTTACATCCACACTTCATACTGCACACAAGAATAAACTCCAAATGGATCAGCGATGTCAACTTAAAGTCATAAAACCATGCAAGCATTAGAAAATAACCATGGGCAAATATAACTTGGAAAGATTTTCTAATTATGACTCAGAATCCACAGCTATAAAATTGATGAATCAGATGATATGAAAGTAAAAATAAAAACTCTCTGAATGACAAAAATGTCCTATAAACAAAATCAGAAAGCCACTAAAGAACTAGGATAAATAATTTTCTTTGTGAATCACAGACAAAACACAAACACTTGCAAATGTATACAGTATAAACTCTCAGAAATGAATATTATTTAGCCTTTAAAAAGGAGGAAATCCTGTTCTGTGCTGCAATATGGAGGAACCTGAAAAATGCTATCCTGAGAGAAAGAAGGCAGCCACAGAAGGGCAAGTGCTGTAGGGTTCCACTCATGTGAGACTCTCAGAAGCAACAAAACCATAAAGAAAAGAGTTGTGGCTGCCAGGCTGGGGGTGTGCATGAGGACTGCTTAACATGTACAGAGATTCAGTTTTACATGAAGAAAACTTTATGGAGACAGATGATAGTGATGGTTATGCAACTTATGAATGCATTTAACACCCCAGAACTGTATGTTTTAAAATGGATAAGATGGTAGTTTGTAAGTTATGTGTATTTTACCACAATAAATTAAAAGAAAAATGAAAATATTAGAAGAAACTCTTGATGAGTTCTATTAAAATGTGGGTTCCCAGACCTGGCCCTGGACCTACTGAATCTATCAAAATGAGCTATCCATGGAAACCTAAGCTTGTGAACCACTTGAGAACAGTCAACTCTGCATTCCATATTATTTTTTCCATATTTCATTTTATATTGAATTTGTTAATGTTACAGAGTTCTTGCGCTACCAAACCATGCCTGAGGAACCAAAGAAAAAATGGTACAATGGACTACCTCGCCCAGCCATCATACAGTATATTAAAACTTGATTCATGTGCATTTTTGTAATTTCACAATCTTTTTGAAAAATTATGACAAGCTGGAATTTAAATCTGCAGCAGGTCTTCAGATTTCCAGTATACTGTGCCATTAAACTTACTTATTACCGATAAATGTGGACATCATTTTACTACAAAGTGTGTGTAACATTTCTGTGGTTTTCCAGCAATGTATTTATCTGCTCTGGTAAATAACATTAAATAACCTCGTGCTGTTTTCTACTTAGAAATGTAAGATTAGTAAAGCAAGGGAGTAAAAATAAAATTCATTCACTCCTGTTGCACTTTCTCTTCCAGGCACGCACCACACTACACGTAATTGCCTGTTACTCAACCTCCCAGCCATAGTCACTTTCCTTGTTGGGAGCATTCACAATTCAAAGGGGAGAGGGTTATTTTAGCTCACAGTTTGTAGAAGTTTCAGCTTGTAGTTCTATGATTCCAGAGCAAGAAAGCATGGCAGAGCGGCAGAGTAAACACTCACCTCACAGCGTCTAAAAAGCACAGAGTGAAAGGAAGAGCTTCAGAAGGAGATAAATCCTTCCAGGACACACTCAGAGTGACTCATCTCTTCTGACCAGGTCCCACTTCCTGACAGCAAATCGGCTATGAGACCCGTAATCCAATCACCTTCCAAAAGCCCCCCATTATGACCGCATGAGACTGTTGGGGGACATCTAGTATAAACCATAACAATCCCTTAAAAACCATGGCCACTTGCCCATCACAGTATCCTAGTATGCAACAACCAGGCAATAAAGTTTTGTTGAATGAATGAAGTCATAGGAAAGTCTTATACATTGAGGGATACAACCATGCCTAAAACCCACCCTCTGAAAATCCGGAGTTCACATCTCATAGAAGGATAAAACATACATAGAAAAATTGCCACTGCCACATGCGGTAAGCTGTGATAAATATAAATGATAAAATGCTATAGGAACCATACAATGGGAAAACTACCTTTCAAGGGGCTATTTGAAGAAGTACGCGTGAAAAGAAAGCTGCTGGAGGCAGCAGAGCACTTTCCTTTCAAGGAAGGAAAAGTCCACAAGAGCAAAGGACAACTAGAAAAATATAAAGCTGTTCAGGAGACAACTGACTGCAGAGATGACTTGGAACTGGGATATAAAGTAAGGATCAGTGTGAAAGAGCCTGTTATCTTTTTTCTGATGTCCTTCCCCCTCCTCTTGCTCAGTAACGAAGGACTGAAATTTGCTAAGCCCTTTGCTGTCTCACTAAGGGACCACTTTCTGTCCTTTCTAGATTTTAGGTGTAACCCCAGAGTTGTGTCTGGCCAATGGGAGGTTACCTGGATGCCCTGTGGAATTTCCTTCTCTTCTTCCATTATGTGTCTAGCACTTGGAATAAACTGACTTCTCAGCAGCCAGGCTGGGCCACAAAGAAAAGCACAGGATGGTAACATCCAGAAACAGCCTTATTCCTGAGAACTTAAGAGAATCAGTCACACAGCGACCCCGGATTACCTGCTTCTTGTCTTGTCTTACAGGAGGAAGAAATGATTTCTATATTGTCCAAGACTCTATTGCATTAGGTTTTGATGTTATGTGAAACCAAAGCTAACCCCAACTGATACATTTTTTAAATATGTAAGTGTGACACATACAACAAGCAGCAAAACTATTTATAACTTTTATCCCCTTAAATTGTTCAGTGAACCTCTCCCCTCATCACTTTCTTGACTCTCCTAAACCCAAGTGACACAGTTCTGCTCCATTTAAGTAATGTTTACCACAAACAGAGCCCTTGAGAAATCATCCTCAATAGCATCATTGAAAGCAATTCTCCAGCATCTGATTTTGGTGTAAATCATTAAGATTTTTGCTCTGGCATGCTGCAATTACAGCTGGGCATCTGCAGTATGGAGTTCATCAAGATGTAGTAACCAGGTCAGCTTCAAAGGACGTATTGCTCCCAGGAGGAGAGGATGATGTCCAGGATCGGGGAGGATGTGACTGTGAACTTAGCTGACAAGGCAGAGAGCTGCTCACCTCTGAGCAGATGTACTGACACCTGAAGAATGTGAATCCAGCCAAAGGGGATGGTGTGCATGCAGCCAGGCAAAATCCTTCGGCGTTTTTGCCAACAAAATCTGTGGTCTCCTGAATAAGCACAGGAGAGAAGGAAGGTTCTGTGGTAGGAGATTGATAAAGTATTCCAGAGAAGATGAGGCACACAGAATTCCACTTCATTCACAGCATCGATTAAGTGGTTCATTGAAATTTTGAACAGATTTCTGCTGTTCAGAATGCGAGAGGTGGTGAGCAGGGCCTTGGCATGGTGATTGAATATGAGAGTGGTAAACCCCTCTGCCGTACCACTTTCTGCCTTAGAGCCACAGACCCTGGACTGTAACTGTGAACCAAAATAAACTTCTCCTTTAAATTGTGGGTGTAATGTACTTTCTCTGGGCAATGAGGATATTAACTGAGACATAGAGAGTGTGTGGTGCTCTCTGTGAAGTGGGGTCTGGTTTGGACAAATATCCTTTACCTAGAGACGAGGAGAGCTCATCATGAAAGGGTAGGTGAGGTCTATACTGTAGAAGGACTCAAACAACAGGCAGAGAAGTTGTGCTTTGGTTCAGTAAGAAGCCCCTTAAGATGTCCATATAGGCTAATTACTTGCCCTGAGAACTGTCTTTTAAGAAAACCAACCTGACAGCAAGGTGTAGGCTGTCCGCCAACAGGAAAGCTTGGGTCTAAGCAGACACTTTGGGGAACATTTATGAGATGCTGAATGCAGTTCTCTTGCCTTCAAACACACACACACACACACACACACACACACACACACACACACAGTCTTTTTATACCTAAAACTATTTCTAAAACTGAAGCTTCCTTTATTTTTGGATTTTAATCATGGCAGGCTGCGTTCTTGCACGGCTGCCTATGCAAAGCCTGACTCTATTTGAAAAATCATGTGCACAACACTTAAGGGACCCTGCTCCTTCTCCACCAGCTGCCCAATGTCATCAAAAAACAAATATGTGTGACTGTTGACAGAAAGCAATAGCCCTTCCTACAGCTGTTGAATAAATTGCCTATTAGCAGTCCCACACCATGCTTCATGTCAGATCATGCAGATCTAGCCCTTATGAAGGCTAGAAAAATCTTATCATTAAATGAAGTTCTGTACCAAATCCCTAAGTGTTTTGTTGTTATTTCCTAAGGCCATTCCTCCCTCTAGCTTATTCCTGAACTTTCAGAGAGCTGGCAGAATCAAAGATAAGCAAAGAGGTCATACTCCCTATACACTGCTCCTCTGGGGAAGGCCCCTTGGGTCCGTGGGATCTATAGTTTAGAACCACAATTTAAATGCAGATTTTTAACTCCCAGGTCTAACAGCCAAGGAGCTTCTGACTTGATTAAAGTACTGACGCATAAGTTTTAAACTTAACATTTTTCTTCTATCCTGTGAACTCAGCTAAGTGAGAAGGTGGCGAGATGTTTTTAATGAACTTTCAACTCATGCTTGAGGTTTGAAAGTTCTTTTTTATACTTCAATTGTCTATGTTTTAAAGGAACAGAGTTCTGTCACTTTTAAGCAGTACATTTCACCACATGTGCTACTGTGTAGGCCCGTAAACTCCTTGGGCAGGTGTGGGTGGAGAAGGCGCTGGAGACAGGAGACGAAGTGTGGAAACTGGGGTCCAGCTGTGCAGTGTACAGTAACTCAGGCCTGGTAGATATCTTGAGCATTTGGAGCCTTGCTTTAATGGTTTATAAAAGTGAGGATAACTGCCAGGAGGAAATGAGCTAGACCCACACAGCTCCTGAAACACAGAAGTCACACAAAGTGCATGAGTGCCTCACCCCTGCTCTGAGCACGCTCAGGTGTGCCATTAACTTCGTGAACTTGTAGAAATGGCTCTGCCAGCCTGGTTCTCCACCAATCAATTCCCTCGCTTGTAAAAGTGAGAAAGTTAAATTAAGTGATCTAATTCAGGTCACCTCCAGTCCTAGAAGTGATTCTCCGATTCTACTCGAAACGTCACATAAATGGTAGACAATAAGGACACGTGACCAGATGCATGGGGAAACACAGATAACAAACAACCTGAGAAGAAAGAGAACTCGAGAGAAGAGAGGGGATCAAGCAGAACTGAGCCTCGCTTTCCTTCTCCTAGCTACACACAGCCCTCACTTCAACAAAAGGAAAGACAAGATCAGGGCAGGGAAGAGAGATAAGTAGAAAAAGTCGAGAAGGAAATTAAAATAGAAGACGCACTATATACAACTTAAATACTGAGATACACCATTACTCACATTACTGTGTTAGATGTAGTGGATCCTCTGAATAACACACCCTGGAGACTAAATCTTTTTTTACCTTCTCACTTAAAGCCTAAAGTCTTCATGAACATGAATATACCCACAGGATTTGAGTATAAGTCTCTCTCTCTCTCTCTCTCTCTCTCTCTCTCTCTCTCTCTCTCTCTCTCTCACTCTCACATGTGTGCACACCACAAATACAGTTCTAATTCTATTTGATCTTATTCACAATGACTAGGCAATCAAGAAGACAAAGGGAATGAATGTGTTTGTGTCCCCCGTGAAGAATCTAAAATGTTTTAAGGACCATCCACCTTCCTGACGAAGCAGGTCTTTCTTCACGCTGCACAGATTGTTCCTGAGAGTTCCCTGAAAGGCAGGCAGGACATGTAGCATTATCCTAGAATTCACCAAACACATCCTTGGGAAGTGCTAAGTCTTTGCAATAGGGTTCAAGATTCAAAATGACAATAAAAGTATTCCTCAAATTTTTTATAGACCCAGTTAGATTACAGGCTCAAGACCTTTTTCTGTTTGTTGTTTATGTGCATTTTGTATTTGCCTTTTATGGAATGATAAATTTGCAATAAAAACTATTTTTATGAAAGAGAAATTTTGAGAATTCTATCACAGATACAGATTATTTTAAAAGGAGTTCATTATTCATACTGAATTCAATAGAGTAGTTATACTGATGCCAATTAACTGAAGGCAGCCAGAGTTACTTTTGCTTCTAAACCAATTAGGAAAAAATTAAAAGCATATTGACTATGTGCTTTGATATCTTAAAATTATAAATTATATGAGCTTAATTTCTTTTTTTAAAAAGACCCTAAAATTGTATTTCTTGCAATATTATAGAAGTGCTTCCTAATAATCTCTCTCCTTCCTGCTAACATTTTCAGATCTACTGTAATAAGCAGTTTTGTAAATAGTGTTTTAATTTTATGTATATATTATTTTTGCTTCTGCCTTTTGCTGTTTATGAATTTTATTTCTTTGTGGTGAGACTCAAGTTGCTGACATGGAGCTGATTCTACTTCCGGCTTCTCCCCACCAACACAGGTTTCTCCCCACCTCCCGCCTGCGAAGACTGGAGCAAAATTTCAAGAGCCTCCCTTCATCCCAAGGAGAGACTTAGAATTAGGGCACTGGTTCTCCCAGAGCCTGCAAAGTCAAACTTGTAGACTCCTATTACATGAAGGCCTTTTCCCCGGTTGAAATGTGCACTGATGGTGCAGAAATAGTGCCAGAAAAAACAGCAGCTTCTGTAGAACCCAAGAAGGCCCCAAACTCTCCTAGCAATTGTTGAATTCCTGATTGCCATGGACTAATGGGACTTTTGGGCTGGGTTTTAGTTTTAATGTCCACTTCATTGTAAAATATCCTTGATGAATGAGTGAAAATAATTTCATTACATTTCAACCCTTGGTAGCAGGTCCATGCATCATTCTGTGTGACAAATGGACGCCTGCATAAATACTCGGGCTAAGTGGTAGTGCCACGCTGTCTCTGGGAAAAGCGCTGCTGCGAATGAGTTGAGAGATGAACTAGTCCTCTTTTCACAGAATGCTATTTTGACTTAAAAAACTGACAGTGAGCTACAGTTCTCTAGACTCAACAGACATTTTCTCAAAAATAAACAAAAGGATCCTGTCATCCCAAGGCAAACAACTGACAGTGTTTGTTGACAATGATAGCATTTGAGTGTTCAGGCAAAAATCAGAATTTCAGAATATTTGTCTCGACCACCTAAGGTTTGACAGTTCCCAATTCTTAAAGGCATTTCAGAGAAGATGAATAGAGAATTTGGTAGCTATGACTTTTTAGTAAAGTGTATACATATTTAAATGATATGCATAACCCAGGCACTCAATATTTTCCAAATTGCCCTGGTATGATGCTATAAAATCGTGCATGTGTTAATGAGTCATTCAAAGTACAAGCTAGAGCCCTAGATTTTAATGTAGGAGTAGGAGATTATTGATGTGATTTCAGATGCCACATTGCAAGTTGTATTTAAGAACTACAATTTGTGTAGTATCAAGGAAAAAAATCCACCACTTTGTATGAAAAAATCTTGATAGTCTCTCTCTTCCAGCCACATAGCAGCATGAGACCAGATTTTCTGTATATATGTTAACCAAAGCAGTACAGACACTCCTCACTTAATGACTGAGTTCCAGCCTTGTGATTAGGTTGTTCAACAAAGTGGTCGTCAAAGAGGAGTTGTGAATAGTACGTACGTTACCATATTCAGAACCAAAAATCAATGTTCACAGAAAACTCCAACTTGATGACTTTGCTTTTATTTGCTTAACTTTTACATGCAGTACTGTCATGTGTAACAGAACATAAACCTACAATACTGTAGCATATAGTACAATCAGCAAAAATTACAGTACTGTATTAACAAGGTACACTGTACCAGAAAAGGACATTTTGGCTCTATAAAAAAGATTTACAGAACTGTACAGTAAAAAGATGGGTTGTAAGTCTAAGCAGTGGGTGTAAAAACAAACAGGGCACCTCAGTTTTAAGTCCAAAGAGTAGTTAAACAGGTAGGTCATTAAATGAAGAATATCCAGAATATATGTCTAGGCCAGTGAGAACAAAGCGCAATCCTTTCTATGACAGAAATCGTCCAATATAATAACCTGCCACCAGGTCACAAGTGAACCACCCCAAGGAATGGCACCATACTGGGGATTCAGTGTTGTCTCTGCTTTTGGCATATTGGGCATTCAGCAGTGGCTGGTGCCAGATCAGCCTTTGTGATGGGAGTCCATGTTGCTGAGCCCATGCATAACTTCCACCCCTGCTACCACGGCCACTCTGTTCCTGAAACCACTGGGCAATAACAGGGTGGCTGAGGAAGAAGGTTGGTTGCTATCTACAGAATGGGCCATCTTATCCATTTGATTGTTAAAGTCTTCTGAGGTCACCTTCTGGTGAGTGCTTACATGGGAAACAAATATTTTTACATCCTTTGCCCATATGGAGAGGTCTACCTACATACTTCTTCCTCAAATATCTTTGTCACCAGTTCCCCGTTATGTTCCCTCCAAATTCCTGACCATCTGGCCAAACCATTGGCTACGGCCCATGAATCAGTATACAGTTACACATCTGGCCATTTCTCCTTCCAGCCAAAATGTACAACCAGGTATACGACCCAAAGTTTTGCCCACTGTGAAAATTTCCCTTTATCCCTGTCCATCAGGAATATCCTGCAAAGCTATAATGTTACAGCTGTCCACTTGCAGCTGTCCAGGTGCACCCGCATAACATGCAGAGACATCTGTAAACCAAGGCATAGCCTTCTATTCCTCTGACAGCTGACCCTATGGTATACCCCACAAGGCCACAGGTTCATGCTGGGAACCAGGTACTATGGCATGGGTAGGGGCATGGACATCTGGGCCACTTCTTCATAACTTACTTGTACCCTCTGGACCTGATATGGCTCAGTAACATATATAACCATTTCAATTTAATGATTGACTGCTGCTGTGCACATCCATCCTTATAACACAGTGATCCAGACAATATCTAGGGCATATTAGAAAACTCAGGTTGCATGATGACCTAGTGTCCCATAGTCATGCATTTAGTTTCCACTAAGGCCAGGTAACAGGCTGAAAGGTACTTTTCACAGGGAGTGTAGTTGTTTGGAGAAAATAGCAGAACCCCACTCTAAAACCCTAAAGTCCTCTGCTGTGATTCACCCATGAGGGCCTGCCAGAGAGTCCAAAGAGCATCTCTACCTAACCCTGACATTTCCAGTACCACTGGATCTGCTGGACTTCATGGCCCCAGTGGCAGAGCAGCATGCATGACAGTCTGGATCTGTCGCATGGTAAATGGGCTGAAGTAAGACACCTAAGTGAGGAATGCATTGCCTCCAAACTCCAAATAGGCCCACTAGGCATTGTGCCTCTTTTTTGGTTGTAGGAGGAGCCAAATACAACAACTTACTTTTACCTCAGAAGGAATATCTCTATATGCCCCGCACCACTGGACTCCTACAACTTTCACTCAGGCAGAAGGACCTTCAATTTTCATTGGATTAATTTCCCATCCCCTGGCTCTCAAATGCTTTACTGGCAAACCCAGCATGGTTGGTACCTGCTGCTCACTTGGCACAATCAGCATAGCATCGTCAATGTAATGGAACAGTGTAATACCTTGTGGGAGAGAAAGGAGATCAAGATCCCTATGAACTAAGTTGTGACACATGACTGGAGGGTTAATACAACCCTGAGATATGATAGTGAAAGTGTACTGCTGGCTTTGCCAGCTGAAAGTAAACTGTTTCTTACTCTTATGGATAGATATAGAAAAAAAGACATTTGCCTGCATACCAGGTAGCAGATGTATTACTCTGCTCAAGCAAGAAAACCACATCTGGTGTAGAAGCTACAATCAGAGTCTCTGCTTAATCCAGTTTATGGTAATCTATCATCATTCTCCAACACCCACCTGTCTTTTGCACAGGCCAGATAGGAGATTTAAATGGAGACATGGTAGAGACTACCACCACTCCATCCTTTGAGTCCTTGATGATGGTACTAATCTCTGCAATCCCTCCAGGAATGCAATACTGCTTTTGATTATTGTTTTCCCAGGCAAAGGATGCTGTAGTAGCTTCTATTTGGCCTTTCCAACTATAATAACCCTCATACCACGAGCTAGGGAACCAGTGTGAGGATTCTGCCAAGTACTAAGTATGATTATTCCAATTTTGCATTTTGGAACAGGGGAAATGACTGCAGGATGAATTTTAGGACCTACTGGACAAACTGTTGGACCTTTGCTAAAACTCCACTGATCATCTGACCTCCTTAGGCTCCTACTCCAACTGGAGGGCCACAAGGATGTTTTGGATCCCCTGGAATCAGTGTTAGTTCAGAACCAATGTCCAGCAGTCCCGAAAATGTCCATCATTTTCCTCCCCCCAGTGCATAGTCACTCAGGCCAAAGGCCTTAGGTCCCTCTAAGGAAGGGTGGGAGAAAGACTGGCTGTCTAAATTTTACGTGCATCAGGATCCTTCCCCAAGGAGACCTGGCTTCCCTTCATTCAAGGAGTCTGGGTCTGTAAACTGGCTCAAATCCAGGAACTGGATGAGGGGCCATGATTCCCTGCTACCACAATCTGAAGTAGGTTTCTGTTCATTTGTCCTTAAATTTTTTCAATTATATGAATCTAGTAAAAATTTTAAAGGCTTCGTATTTCACTTTGGGGAACAGTGTAGCTGATCAGCCAATGTCATAGATATACGTGTATCAGGCCATAATGGTTGTTGTCCTTATGCTGCCCATTATGGTAAGTACATGGACCCCACCTTTGGTGAATAAGTACTGCCACTTGACCTCTAGCACTCTGGGATCCAATCAAATCCATTGTCGTTAAATTTCCCGTCTGAGTAACGGTGGTCACTGCTATAAGGTCTGGCATACAGGGAATAGCAATGACAAGGCTCTTCAGGGATACTGGTGCTCCCCTCAAAAATCTGTTCCTTTCTTATGGAAAAAAGGTAAAAGGACATTTCAAAACAAGATTATAGGTGAATACCAATAGTTAATATATTACACATTATTAGCTTTAAAGTAGTTACTCAGAGTACAAGAAATGGACATTTAAAAAATTCTCCAATCAATATTAGCACAGATCTTCCTTTTCTATGGACTAATGGATATGAATAGTATGACTAACTTTCACTTTTTCTCCATTTTCCTTCCTTTCCTTTCCACTTTTCCCCTATCCAAATTCCTTTATTGTTTTTAACAACATTCCCATCTCACAATACCTATTGTACATTTTAGACCTTATACACTCTTTCAGTTTCTCATACTGGGGAGACAATATGATGCTTACACACATGGGTCTGATTTATTTCACCAATGAGTATAGTCTCAACTTGCATCCATTTACCTATAAAGGGTTCGATTTTATCCTTCTTTATGGCTGAGTAGTATTCCATCATATAAAATACCACATTTTTTTTTAAATCCATGACTCAGCTGATGGGCATTTGGGTTGTTTTAAGGAATTAGCTACTACATATTGTGCTGCACATGGGTGCATATATATCACTGTGGTATTTTTAATTCTTTTGGTAAGATACCCAGAAGGGGAATAACTGGGTCAAAAGGGACCTCAGGCTCACCTTTTGGAAGAATCTCCATACCACAATGGTTTCACCAGTCTGTACTCCCAACAACAGTAGAGAAGTGTTCCTTTTTCCCCACAGCCCCTCTAATATTTATCATTGGTTGATTTCTTGATGATAGCCACTGTTTCTGGAGTGAGGCAGAATTTCAGTGTTGTTTTAATTTGCATCTCTCAAATGATCAATGATGTTAAACATTTTTCATAAATTTACTCGCCATTTGTATTTCTTCATCTGAGAAGTGTATATTCATCTCAGATGCCCATTTTTAAATTGAGTCTTTGAATTTGGGAGGGCTTGATTTTTTCAATACTTTATATGTTCCAGATAGAAATCCTTTTTCTGAGGGAAAATTGGCTAAAATTTTTTCCCAACCTGTGGGCTGTCTGTTAAATCTATAGCTATTTTCTTTTGACATGCAAAAGCTTTGTAATAATATGAGGTCCCATATATTGATTCTTTGAAGTTTTGGTTTTGGACATGAAATCTCTTCCTACACCTACGTCTTCAAGATTTCTACTTACTTCCTCTTGCAGTAGATCTATTGTTTCTGCTTTAATATTTAAAATTTTGATCCATTTAAATTTAACTTTAGTGCATGGTGACTGACATAGGTCTAATTTTAGTCTTTGGCATATAGAGAGCCAGTTTTTCTAGCAGAAGTATCTTATTTCTCCATTAATTTTGAAAGATAGTTTTGCAGGTACATACATCTGGGTTGGAAGTCCTTTTCTTTCAGGATGTGCAATACTTCACTCCAAGCTCTTATTGATTTATGCAACTGTGTTGAGAAGTCACCCATGATTCTGGTGGGTTTTCTTTTATAAGTGATCCGTATCTTCTCTCTAATAGCTTTTAATATCTGTTTTTATGCTGAATTTCTGGGATCTAGATTATTATATGTCTGGGTATAGATTTTGGTCATGCCTAATTGGAGTTGTACATGCCATATTTATCTCTATGTCAGATTCTGTTCCCATGTTTTTTAAATTTACCATTATTGCTTCCACAAATATTTCTTTTTATGACATTTGTGTTGACCCCTGCTTTTTCACTGACGCATATCAATCTTATATTATTTTTCTTTGCATCATCTTGAAGCTGTTGAATTGTTATTTCTCAATCCCTTGTTATATTTAATAGATCTTTCCTTTCTCAATCACTAGCCATCATCGCATCTTCAAGGTCAGAAAGTCTATCTTCAGTTTTGTTCAAGCAGTTTTCAATTTAATTTTTAATTTCCTGGATATCTGTTTGAATCTGTTTCATGTATTCTACTTCTTCCTTGTACTGATCTTTCATGGTTTCCTTCATTTTCCTATGTCCTCTATTTTTTGTAATCAATCTCAGATTACTGAGCATTTCCTTTATTACTATTGTTATTTTTTATCTGATAGATTATTTCTGATCTGATATCCTCTATAACCTCATGAATTTGGTTTCTTTTTACTTTGGTTGCTACCATTTCAGAAATTTCAGGTGTGTGTCTTCCATTTTCCTCTATCTTGTTGCCTCCTGGACTTGTTCTAGGTGGGCTAATGGCCTGAGATTGCATCTAGCTTCTGTGTCCTCATTTTCTATTTCAAAATGTTTTATTTCATTTTCTGTGTTGATCCTTGTAATTTTTTTGTAGTAGGTAGCTATATCACTAGTACCATGTCCTCTCTAGGAAAAGTCTTTTCCTCAGGGGTGTCTTTCATGTGTAGGAAGTTTTTGGCTTGTGTCTGTCCCAAGATCCTACTTCCAAGCTAATTAAAAGTGAGATGTTGGTATCTATTTGGCTCAGTTCCCAGGTCTTTGGTGCTGGGCTGTGGTGAAGTTACTACCCCAGAGCATCCCTGTATTGTTACAGAAGGTAGAACAATTGATTACAATAGATATGACATCTTAGCTAAAGGATAAAATTAGCAACAATTACTTTTATAATTATAAGGTAGTATAATTGGCAATAACAACAGCATCAAATACAGCTTAGAAACTGACACACAGTGGTAACTATTAATTTTGTGCCTTAAACCATCAGAGCAAAATCTACAATTGCATAACAAAAGTGACCATATATTGAGAACTTGTATTCAATGTGTTTCCCCTTGATGGAGTGGTTTTACCCTACGGTGGGGAGATTTAAGGATAGTGGAGAAAAGAAAGATAACTAAAAAGAAAACAGAACCAAGGCTAGAGGGCAAACCATTATCACACAAACTTGTGGAAACTAGAAAAAAGGGGAGAAGAAAAACAGTGAAAGAGTAAGCAAGCACTTATCTGAACTTAGTCTCTGAGTTTGGAGAGCGGGATTAGTTTTCTGTGGCTGGAGCTCTCCCCAGCCATTTGTGAAAAGGAAAAAAAGATAAGAAAAAAGAAAAAGAGAGAGAGGACAGGGCAGCCCTGCTTCTATTCCATGCTTCTTTTTGTTCTCAAGCACAACACTGATTCACCTAGTTTACCACCTGCTGGCTTATATTTTTATGGTTGCTTCAGGCTTTGGGGCATTCCCTCTGGTCTCTGGGCCTTCTTCCCCCAAGGTTCATCTCAATCATGGTAGCAGCAAGGGGAAGGGTCGTTCTCTGTGCCTTCCTGCACAGTCCACCTGGGTTGCAGCAGGAGCAATCACAAATCTGTTTCTCAAGGTGTTAGTAAAGAGTACATTTTCTCAGTCATCCCAGTGTGAAGGATTAGGTTTCACACGACAGATCCACTCTAACATTCTCATTTCCCTAAGCCTCTGAATCCCCTCATCAGCGGCAAAGCATGGAATAGCAGGCATCTCTGACTTATTCACAGTGGGCCATCGTTTGATCTGTATTTCTGTCAACAAGCCAAATAAACTGTTAAGACTATTAACATCTTTCTTTGCTCAATAAGCTACAATGCTAAATTCAGAATCCCTGTTTAACAGGCCCATATCAACAAAGTAGCCTGATCCAGGTGTATATTTTTGCCACCATTATCCCACACTCATAAAATGCATTCCCCTGCTTGCTCATCAGTCCTCTACTCATAAGAGTTATAAAACTCAAGAAGTGGGTCACACTGTGTGCCTCACCTTTAGGAGCCTTCTGTGATTTGAGTTTGGTTATAGGCCTAGAGTCAAAAGTGTGTGGTAAGGTGGGTTCTTGAAGAGTGTCGGTGTCATCCTGTTTGATCAACACAGGATTAGCTTCCCCAGGTACACTAGAAAAGGCCAACATCACAGGAGGTGGAGGTGGAGATGCCTCTGCCCTTGCAGGTAGGGAAATCTCTCCCTCTGGCAAAATGTTCTCATAAGCATCTAGAAACAACAATGTCAGTTTCCTTGGGATCCTCCCGCATGTCTCCATCCCAGTTTATGGGATCCTACTCTCTTTCAATCAGTGCCCTAACCTTTGCTTCAGATACCATTTGAAGCTAAGCATTAAACATATGTTACAGTTTAGCCAATCAAATATTGAGGGTCTGTATTTGGGTTTCTGCAATCTTGGCCCTGTGGCTAAAAGAGAGATTTTCTTTCAGGACACACTAAGAAACTTGTAAATTTCTTATGCTTGTCTAGAGCTGGGAATCTTTTAGCTTATTTTCTTTTATTAATTTGTTCTCACAGTCCGCAGACTTTAGATTTCCTATGGATGTTTTGGGCTCATTGTTCTTCACTAATTTGTCCAGAAATGCTGATACCAGCTGGGCAACATCATTATATCTCCCACTCTGCCAAAAATATCCACAAGTTTTATATATAGAGTCACTAAATTCCTTACGTCTTACAAGTGCTAATTAGGATAACTAAATAGATCTACATTGAGTATTACTTTAAACAGCTCATGGCCATCAGTATTCCTCACAGAATTAGGAGGTCCATATCATCTCTAGGCCTCATAAAATTGGGCAGCTGATTCCAGGAACGCCTAAAGCCATTAAAGAATTTCATCTTTGTAACTCCATTTCTCTAGAGCCACTCCTGGTACCAAATCTGTATCAGTGTTTACTAGAGAAAAAAGATACAAACAAGATACACAAATGTATACGAATTTGCAAGACAGGGTTAAAATGGCCACACACAGAGTCAGATGCAAAAGAGTGCAGAGGATCTGTATGCACACTGAAGACTGAAAGATTCAGTCAAAGGGCTTGAGCTCACTCCAGTGTTCTGTACAAATTCCTTTCAAGAGGCTTATGGGTCTGTGATGGAAAGTTGAAGAATCTATACCAGCAGACCAAGGAGCTTCACAGGAAGCTAAGAACCCGTACTGGAAGCCAGGACATGACATCCAAGATGAAAGCAAAGACAGGAGCTCCTCTGAGGAAACAGAAGCAGACCCATACATTGGTCCTCATTTCCCCTTTATATCATCTGGGTGACAAACCATGTTAGGGTGGGTCTTCCACACCCAGGGTGTGCAATTACTGAGCCAGTTGAGTTTTTCTTACTCAAGTTGACACAATCAATCAACCATCACAGGGCAGCTTAGCAACTTTTGCTGAGCAATTTAGCAAGCGCTTGTCTGGAAAATAAAGAAGACTGGAAATGTAGCCCAGTATGAAGGCCCTGGGCTCATTCTCTCATACCATGAAAAATAGTAAAATGTGGAAAACTAGCAAAGGCAGAAACATGCATAAAACATTGCCAAATCCACCACATGATTCATCAGGATTATCTTACCTACTGGTTGAGCTGTCTGTTCTATTTTCAACCAGACTGCTTTTTTGATGAGTAGTTTAGAACCCCCAAGCCAATCAATCACTAGGAATCTTGATGAAAAGAAAGTGCAGGCTCAGCAGGTACTACTTTTGCCACAAGCCTGGTATCTCAGGCAGCGGATCTTCAGTCATTTCCCAGCACGCCCATCATCAGCACCTCTCATGTTCGTACGCTCACAAGTCTCAGTGCTGTTGAAGCCAATATTCACAGCTACTCCAGGCCCTGTGAGTGACTGTGAGAGGAAATTCCTTCCTTCCTGGTTGTGGAAGCCATGAGATTAACCCTGATGGGTGCATTTGAGAAACCCAGGGCCTTCAGGGGAATCAGTCCTGTGTGATGTCCTTTCTTCTGAGGGGCTGCTGCTGGCACCATCACAGGGCTCCTTGCCTCACCTAGCCAAATAAAATCCCAGACAGGGACAACAGGCCAAACAAGTATGTCACACATGACACGTGTACTCTGAAGTGGCCGCAGCACCCTGGTCCTAAGGGTGCAACCTAGAATAAGTCTGTCTGTGATGGTGGTAATCGGCTAAAGTGTGTTAGAAACTTCAGCCTGTAGCCAAGGAACAAGGTGGACATCACAGTGGGGCTCACAGTGTTCTAGATACTTACTGGGTTAGTGAAGATTCTACATGTAAAGTCTTTGAGAAAATTCTCATTGATCCATTCCAGAAAGCTAACAGAGGAAATACTAGGGGCTGGGGATGTAGCCCAGGGGAACAACTGCCTAACACAGAGGCTCTGTACTTGCTCTCAGTACTGCAAAAGTTTTCAAAGAGATCCTAATGTGCAGTGGATCAGCAAACCACTCTATAAACACAAGGAGACATGTGGATCGGTGACTGCAGGCTGTAAGAGTCATAGTCTTGGGAAGGACAGGAAGTCCTATCCCACTACTGCTGGTTCTTACTATGCAGCTTGGAGAATGCTCAGTACTCTCCAGCTCTACCAAAACCACTAATATAAGTAATGTTTGGAAAATTTATACCTAATAAAAAAATAGCTGTTCAGCCTTCCCTGCTTACCCAATCTCCCCTCAGGGTTCCCCTCAGTCCTACCTCTTAGAAGGCCTCAGTATATATTTAACACTGAAATATTACTGTTATTCCCATCAATCTCACTAATAAGTGTACCACAGAGGCTCAAACCTCACCAGGCCAGTGAAAGAATTTAGCCTCCTATCTGCCCCCCTGCACTGTTTCTTCCCTGAGCATGCTAGCCAGGGATGTGCTAGACCATCAATCCAATTTGTTTGTTTAATTTGGGTTCAAACCATCTTCTCCAAAACACCTGCAAAGATCTCTTGACTTTATTAAGTCCTTGAAACTTAGACTTTCCTCCAGCTACTAAACTAAAACATGAACACAACTGGATTTTTCATTCATTCTTCACCTCTGCAATTAAAGCATCTCTCAGGTCCATTTTTCTCAGTAGCATGTGACTACTCCCTGCTTTCCCACAAGTGAGTAAGAGCTGAAGGAGTGCTAGGTTTGGATATCTTGGCCACCCTTCCCCTGCAGGTCTCTGAGCAGGTTTTAGAGAGCTACAGCACCTTGTGCAATCACAACAACCCAGAACAGTGTCTCCCTTAGAGTGCTTATTCACACACTACAGTCCTGCTGCTTTTAATCTTTCTGATTTTTAACCTGCAGACTCTTCTAAACTTTTGGGAAATATGTAATAATATTTAATTGCAATTCTATGGCTACAGTGGATTCTGCTGATTAGAAATGTAGGCTCCTGTATGCAGCACCTTAATCCTCTTTAAAACAACTCCTAGCACTCTCTGCATCTGTAAATTGTACACACTAAATCAGGATTTTAAAATACACATGAGCTATGCATAATTATTTAGATGGGCAATGCATCAGGTTGGAATAGTAATATGAATTTATCTGAGATAAATGGAGCATTAGTGGTATACGTCTTGATTCTTGGGTACTATTAACACATTTTATCATATGGCAACAACCCACACTAAGCCTGTCCCTTCTTAGATCTGGAGACAGATGGAAATAATAAACATATGGATCCTTCCCCACCTTTCCCATGATGCCTCAGTTACTTGGTTCCATAAAACCTTCAGTTCTTGCTTCACAAAACCTTGTCTTTTCTTTTAAACATTGATTGATATTTGTAAATTACTTGTACAATTATTTCCCACTAAACTGCAAGGTCAGTAAGGGCAGGCCTATGTTTCTTTTATCACAGTCATATTGTTAGCATATGGTGACCTGAGATCCTAGTTTGCTGGCATCCAGAGAGGCCTCTCAGTCATAGGCAAGCTGGAGCAACTGGGCCCTCTATTCTAGTTCAGTGAACAATTTTGAAAGAAGGAATAGCCATAAAACTTAGAATACATTATTTTTTAAAAGAAATAGTTATTGGTTTATTGAAAAGAACAGTGCTTAAATTCTTTTCTGGACCAATTTTGCAGGTTTATATCTGGTAATAAAACAACTAATTTGAAGACAATAATATGCAATATAACAACCATTGTTGAATTCCTACCATCTTGTTTACTGAAATTCTGTATTGTTTCTAATTTTTTCAATTACTTATTATTGTCTTTAATTTTTGATCAGTCTTGCATTGTTCCATCTGGTAATATGAGCAACTTTGTTGAAGATAACAATATGTAATATAACAACCGCTGTTAATTCCTATCATCTTGTTTTGAAATCCTGTATCATTTTCATTGCTTTTGTGTTGTTTTGTTTATGTCTTCATTGTTGTTATTTTGTTATTGGCATTTTTCTCTTTAAAATAAAAAGATAGCACATGTAGAATGGTAGAACATAGCAGTGGTTATGATGATAACTCCAGAAATAAACATTCCAGCTTTATATCCAAGCCCTGCCCCTTACCAGCCTTGTGATCTTGCATTACTGTAGGGAGCAGCTGATGCCAGAAATCAATCACACATGCAGGGATATGACAAAGGGCCAAGCCAGCCAAGAACACAGAGAGCACCTCCAGTCATGTAAATAAGCTGTTCCATCTTGCAAACAGGTAGCTAGGCACAGAAGTTAAAAGTGACATGAGAGAGACTTCCGGGAAGATGGCGACCGGGTAGGCAGCAGAGAGAGAACCTCCCAGAGGATTACCACCCAAACAATGAAATATAACAATATGAAGACAGAAATAAGGACTTCCGGGAAGAAGACGACCAGCCGAGAGAGCGAGTGTGGAGGGAAGAACGGCTTCAGCTCCTGAACCCGACAGAGAACGCGCTACTGGGAC
>PVLD010021520.1:0-31260 GCA_004027595.1 Dinomys branickii
GAGCTGTCGGTATTCTCGGGGCGCTAGGACCCAGCAAATCTTTCTCTCCGCTCCCGGCAGCGTTTGGGGCCCTCCGCGTGGCCCGCCCGATACACGCGAAACGTGGGATTGCCGGGCGTCTCCGCCGCTAACAAGCCGATCTCTGTCGGGAGTCGCGGGGGGCTGCGCCGGCTCGGGAGGCGGGAGGGATCGAGCCGTCCGTGCTCTCAGGGCGCTAGGACCCAGTAAATCTTTCTCTCCGCTCCCGGCGCTTGGTGCTTTCCGCGCGGCCCGCCCGACACGCGCGAAACGTGGGATTGCCGGGCGTCTCCGCCGCTAGCAAGCCGATCTCTGTCGGGAGTCGCCGGGGGGCTGCACCAGCTCGGGAGGCAGGAGGGACCGAGGCGGCCGCGCTCCCACTGTGCTTGGACCGAGCCAAGCTTCTTCCCCGCGCAGATCGTCCCTGGCTCCCAGCGTCTGGGGCTTTCCCACGTCTCGCCCCGGCAGCCTGGTCCGCCCTACCACATCTCCCCCGGCATCTCAGAGAAATACGCCCAGTTTAAACTTCCCAGCCGAGGTTCCGGCATTCACACTCACCAAGTCTGTCTCGAGCTGGTGGTGTTTATTAAGGAGGTTCGCTCCCTTGCTGCTCACCTGGTCGCCATCTTCCCCGGATCCCCCAAAGAGCAGTACTTTTGACAGTGGTCACATCCTCTACTAGTCATATCCTCCAGACACGTCATATCCGGACACTGGTCATATCCTCCACAGGGAAGAAACCTCAAGGGTGTGCACCTAGTTGAATTTTTGCCATACTGCCCCTTGTGGCCAAGAGTTGGTAGTTTAGGGCCTTCTCCAGGAAAATCTACATCCTCTTGCACAGGGCTTAGAAAGGTCAGATGACTTCTAGAGGCAGAACCACCTCTCCCTCTCCCTTCCCCTTCCTCTCCCCTTCCCTCTCCCTCTTCTTCTCCCTCCTCTACCTTCCTCCCAGAAGCCAGAACATTGCAAGAGGAGGAGGGGATCAGGAAGTTAAGAAAGAAAGAGAGAGAAGCAAAGAGTAGAGGAAGGAAGGAGGAAGAGGGGACAGAGACACAGGCACTCCCTCTTTGGAATTTCCCAAGCTGCTTCCTAACCGTCCCCTTGGTGTCAGCACGAGGCTTCACAGATGTGGAGCAACTGCGTGTGTCCTCTGCCTGCATAAAGGAAATTCTGGATTCCTGGGCAGAAAGTCCTGGAGCCAGGCCTCCTGGCCTTTGTGTGTCATGTTTGGACTTAAACTTCGAGCTCTCCTGCTTCTATGCTCTCTTATGCTCTTCCAGCCTGCCTGGCTTTGTTCTCACTGACTCTCCCTTTGTAGCCTCTTTAAAGCCTGGGCCTCTGTTTCCAGGGCTGGTGGCTCTGGTGATCTCCCTTGTCTCCAATTTTCCCTGGAAACCTTAGCTGGACCCGAGCCAGGCCACTGTCCTGGAGCCTATATGAGGAGGGATGGCCAGACTCCTCAAATTCAGGCCGCACTCAGCTCTCCATTACTTTCCAAAATCCTCCCCGCCCCGCAGCCTACTCCCTGGTCCGGCTTCCTTCCTCTCCATCCCTCCATGGTGAGCACTGAGCATACGCATCTTATCTCTGCTCTGTGCCTTGTTGCAGTGCTGTTTAGTCCCAGATCTCTCCACTAGTTGCAAGTGTCTCTAGCTTGCAGCACTGGCTGCTTCCACTCTTTTGAAAAAATTTAACAAAAATACAGAAAAAGTAAAGGAAGCATTGTTACTTATATACATGAACTATATTGTATATTTTGTATGTGGTCCAAGGCAATTGCTTTTCACTCAGTGCTGCCCAGGCATACCAAACCGTCGGACATATCTGGAAGCCAATTCATCTCTTGGACCAAATTCAAGTCTTGTCCCCAGGAAGCCTCCCTGCCCACACTGTCTGCCCCATTCCTCAATTCCCACTGCAAGTACAGTTGAGAAGACCTGCACTTTCACTTTTTACTTTTTCTGATCCAGCAATATGCAGGCTCTGTGAATGCATATCCCATACCTTTTACTCTCTTCTTTCTCAGCCATAGCTCAAGGAACCCAGACCATGATTATTGATTGATGGATTGAAATGGGCAAAATACAACCAAAGAGACTTAAAGCAGTGTTCATTATGGTTTATATCTAGATGTCCCTCCAAAGCCTTATGCACTCATAGGTGGGGATTTGGGGAGTGACTGGATCATGAGTGTATGACACTGGGTCTTGGGTATGTGATACTAGATTAATCCACTGATGGTTTAGCATAAATCTGGGTGTGACTAAATAGATTTACTGAAGACAGAAGACCCATCCTGGGTGTGAGTGGCAACAATATTTTATAGCCTGGATGGGATAAAAACAGAAAGCAGAAGGAAGGCTTCTGTTTCCTGCCTATTATGGACTGCTTCTCCTCTGCCATGGCCCTCAGCCATGCTGCTCTGTCAGCAGACTATGGACTGAACCCCCTACAAACTGTGAACTCAAATAAACCTTTCCTTGTGGATGTCAGGTATTTTGTCTTAGCAATGGGAAAGTACCTAAGACAGGTTTGGTATCAGAAGTGGGGCCACTGCTATACTCTTTCCTGACCATGTGGTTCAGAATCCTTTGGAACTGGCTATGGGAAGAGTTTGGAAAGGTTTGAAGATACCAGTTGAGGCTTCAGTTGGGAATAATGAGTCCAGGCTATGTGTGTTATGGCTTAGCAGATACTTTGCCTACATTTTGTTCATGTGAGACTTTGTGAGACTCAGATTAAGGGAATCAGACTAATTAAACTGGCCAAAGAGATTTCAAGATGGTTTACTGTTGAAATGGTGGCATGGCTACTGTTGGGGGCTTTTGATTCTCAGCTGCACCTTTAGAATCAAGAGCAAATGGCCCAGGAGAATGATTTTTAAAGTTCTGAGTTTGGCCAGAAGGGAAGCTCTGAAAAATGGAGCAGAGGAGAACTTGGTTACTGAAAAGATCAGCAATAAAAAGCCAAGCACTTTGGAAGTACATAATAGAAAAGATGGCCTGAGGGTATGACAAGAACCAGTGGGACTCCACACTTTAAGCCTCAAAATTGCAAATGTGAAAGATTGTACTTTGAGAAGAGAGTCTTAAAGCACTATATTCCAGAATGGTGGTGGCCTAGAGAATGTGTTTCTCGCAATTGAGTGCATAGTGCACACAATCCAAGCACTTGGCCCATAATGCCAAGAGAGAAGAAAGCCTCTGGTAGGCAGACCTTGGTGTCACCCACATGGTACTGATTTTCAATGCATGAAGAATGCAAGAGTTGTGGGATCAGGAAGGCTTCCACCTGAATTTCAGTAGAAGGCCTGGGAGGCCAGACACTGTGCCCTGGAGAAGGAAGTATGTGAAGCTGTGAGTGAGTGTGAAGCCAAAAGTGCAGTGGAGAATACAGAACGTTGGAGAAGCCAGGAATGTGGATCATCTGAGGAAAGCCGCAAGGAGGGAACAAAGCTGGCACAAGAGAGAATCCCTGAGAACTATAATCACCAACGGTGCTATAAGGTTGGGGTCACACAAGCTCTTTGGAGTGCAATCTTACCAAAGATTGTCCCCGATACTGGACATGGAACTACAGGATTTAATGTTTCCCCAGCTGAATTTTGGACTTGCTTTACTCCCATTCCTTTCTATCCCATATTTGTACCTTTGGGAATTGGAATGTTTACCTTGTGCCATTGTATGTTGGAAGTGTTTACATTTCATTTTTATGGGGCTTGCAGCTAAGAGTTGTCTTAGGTCTCAGATGGGAATTTAGACTTGGACACTTTAGCAATGCTGAAATTATTAGGACTTTGGCAATACTTAGAAATGGATTAAATGCTTCTTGCATACAGGAATATCCATGAGTCTTCTAGAGGTCATGGGTGGATGTTATGGTTTGCATCTGTGAGTCTCTCCAAAGCCTCATGCAACCACAGGTGGGCCTTGGAGTGACTGGGTCATGAGTGTTTGATACTGGATCAATCCATTGATTGGTTTCACATCGTCTGGGTGTGACTGAATGGATTTACTGAAGATCGAGGACCCAGCTTCCTTGTGAGTGGCAACAACAAATAGGCTTGTAGCCTGGAAAGAATGAACAAGGAAAGCAGAAGGCAGGCTCTTGCTTCCTGCCTGCCCTGCTATCAGCTGGCTCTCTCCTCTGCTTCTACCCTGCCTTGCAACTAGCTGACTGTGGACCAAAACCTCTACAAAATCTGAGCTAAAACAAACCTTTCCTCTTTATGTTATGGGTGTTGAGTATTTTGTTCCAGCAACAAGAAATAATTATAAAAGTGCTCAAATAGGCCAAGCTCTTCCTCCAAGTTCTTCTTGAGCCAAATGTCATTCTCTTGGTCTGTGTTCATTTGTTTTGTCACACTGTGTTTTCCCAACACTACAGCAAAGGGTTGAACACTTTGTATTTTTGCCTTCCCACACTGACCAAGCCCATGGAGTTAGTCAGAGTGGAAAATATCAAAATGGAAATGGACACAGGGCTCATATCTTCTACTCATTTTCTGGTGTGGAAATTAATCACTGAGCTGCCAACTAACTTCAGAGACCAGGAGCTCCATCCTCTCAAGGCAATCCATTCAGCCTCCAGTATCTCCAAATGTAGGAATATTCACCTCCTCAGAATGCAAGCCTGCCTACATAGGGCAATCTATTGGTCATGTTGTCACTGACATTTCAAAATTTTCCCATACTTTTCATAGTACTATGGTCTCTGTTTAGATTTGAATAAGATTATCAGTAAGATTCCTGTTTCAATTGTGATAAATATTTGTATTACCTTTGTAATGAGTCAAGAATCTCTTGTTTGCAAGTGATAGAAACCTTACAGGTGCCTTTAGGTGTCCTAGCTCTTCTGCTAAGTGTATCTGACAATGAAGTATAACTATGTCAAGCAGACACCCTTGTCATCACCCACAGGCTTTTCATTCATCTTCTCCACTGAGAGCACATCAAAGTGACCAGCACCCAGGGGGTGGGTCATGTTTGCACTAAGACTGTGGTGGCTGTGTGTCTGGGTCCCCAAGACCACTTCCAGGCCTGGTGATTCTCAAGAAGGACTGGTGGTACTCCTCCATAGGATTTCTTACAGTGCAGGGATAACACACAAGGTAAAGTCAGCAGAAGAAAAAGGTACATGCATGAAAGTGCAGAGGAAACCAGGTCTCTCCTAGCCGAGTCACACAGGTATGCTTCATTCTTGCAGCAAGTTATGGCAGTGACTGTTGTCTGCCTGAAAACCTTATTAGAGATTCAGTGTTTCTACTGGGGACTGATCACACGGACCCTCTCTGTCTGCTACATGTCAACATTCTGTCTTGAAAGAAAAGCAACTGTTCAACATTAACATGTTATTTATGCATACAGTTTCAGTATAGTGAAAAACTACTAGTTCTAGGAATGGTGGAAACTCTCCCCAAATCCAACTTTGCAGATGCCAGGTGAGGCCTGACATTATAAGCAGGCTTTCCTAAAGATAACAGTCTCATGCTTGTTGTGTTAATTCTTTTTTGTATATAATTCTTTCTTCTTTATCTTATACTTTCCTTCTTAGCCTCTCTTGCAGCTATAATTGGTCCCATGAGGTAACTCAGACTAACAAAGTGCAAGGGGCAATATTACGATAATATCCGGAGTTGTTGCAACCATCTGTGACAAGCACCCTCGTATATCAGAATAAAATACGGAAAGGTAAAAAGAAACTACATGCTTGGTAATATCTTTAAGAAAATGCAACATTGTGGGAGCAAAATTTCTCCACACTTGCTTGACCACATTGGATAATTGTCTTCATTGGTTAAGTAATTTTTGGAGGCAGGTCTCTCTCTACCTCTCAATGTCCGTGTATCAGTCTCATGGAAAAGTCTAATTGGTTTGTTTGGATCACATGCTCTTTCATTGAGAAGAGGAGTCAGATGCTATGATTGACAGCCTCACTAGGGGCCATGTGAAATGAGGAAGCTCTCCAAAGGATCCAAAGGAAGGAGTATAGGTGAGCGTTCTTGGGGAGGAAGCAATACATCATCTACCACAACTTCTTCCAGTCACAATATGCACATCAATGTCCCACAGCTCCTCAGGGAGGAAGTAGACACCTGGGGTCGTCTGCTGAGGACTCAGTGTGCACATGCTGCAAGTCTCCATCTTCCCCAGGCTCACCTTTTCCAAAATGGCATCAGACAGAAAGATTCCTTTCAAAAATAGCTTCACATTTGGACCCTTTGTGAATCCTCTTTGCTCCCCACATACCCGTCTGTACTACAGTTCTGTTGGTTATACTGTCCTAGTTTCTCTTAGCTCGTTGTTAAAGGAAACTGTGCTCATGTAAAGCATGTTATCAAGAGTCACCCATGTGCTTTTCACCCTCAGCTTACACATTCACATTTTGAGAGAAGAGAAGCAAATGGCAGGAGTCTCAAACGCTGAAGGGGTCCAAGGAAGTATGTAATTTTGGGTGGGCGAGCCTCTGCATTCTCTCACATTCCACGGTATTGGGGCTTTTTCTTTGATCTCAGGCCAAAGTTTCTGACAAGAAGCTGACTGCTGTCCCTCTCAGTTGCAGGAAGCCAGGGCAGGCAGAAGGAGTCAGGCCAAAATCACCCCTCTTCCTATCATGGCACTTTTAGCAATTGATTTGTTCCCATGGAGGATCCCAGTTAGCCAGCCACCACTGGAACTCCCATGCAGTCTCGGCAAACATGCATGTGTAGTCAGCCTTCTTGAGAAAAAGGCGGGATTTAGGATGCCCGTTTGCTCAGGGTGGAGCTAGTAAGAACCCACCATGAATTTAGTACAGATTTATCCACTCATGTACCTGTTTATGAAAGGCTGTATTGGATAGTGATGGAGGTCCTCACCTGTACACTGCTGAAGGCCATGCTGCTGCTCTGCACCACTCCTGGGCGCACTTGCATATGGGGAAGGGCACTTGCTCCGGGTTGCATTTCTTAGTTTCATATCTGCCTCTACCACCTCTAGCTGTGTGGCCTTGGGCCACAGTCATGTCCCTTTGACTCAGTAACCTCAAATGTAAAGTGAGGACATTCCCTATCATCCCTTGCGAGGATGAAATGAGTGAGTGCATCCTCAGCACCCTGGGATACTTGAAGTAGCATTGTGACTATTTGTCACATTAAACTGTTTCTAGAACACTCCTGGGAAGCCATCTGCATCTAAGGAGTGTGTGTGTGTGTGTGTGTGTGTGTGTGTGTGTGCATTTCCTGGAAATTTGAAAGTCAACCTCCAGACAATATGCTGTTTTAGCCATAAATTCCTTAGTATATGTCTATAGGAGAAAAGGACTGAGTAATAAAAACACAAACAAAAGTTCACTATAGACAATGGCATTAGCACATATACGGAACTAACAATTCCTAAATATCATTCATATCTGGTCCATATTCAAATATCCCTTAAAAATCCAAAATGAGTTTATCGGAGTGGTTTCCCACCCATCTTGATTGAAAGTGCTTTTAGTGCTGTTTCTCTCTGAAGAACCATCCTCATGCAAGTTTTGCTTTTCAGCTGTCAGAGAACTGGGGGGCAGTCAACACGTACAGGTGCCCTTTGTTCATGACTGACGACAACAGTGATTTCATGGCACCCGGGCATTTCATATCCATGAGGTGGAACTGAGGATTTTGTTGGTGTTTCCTGAGTCCCGCCTTGTCTTCTGGAGAGAAATGAAGAGGATTTTTTTGGAGAGCCATGTTCATGTGAAGAGGTCATCACTACCCAAAAGCTCAATTCCTCTTCACACATTGTTTTCCAGTTAGACTCCAAAGTCCACAAACAATATTTATTCTATATCTTACTTAATTTGTTTTCAATCTATAATGTTTATCAATTTCATCGCTGATCTTTTTCTGAGTCATTTATGCTATAAGATTTCCTATCTTCTGGATCTGGCTGATTGCTCTTCTACAGATTTAATTTATTTACTTCTCCTCTGTATTTTCTGCAAACTGATCCATTAGATCCAGAGTCTTGATTGATTTTTTTTTTTTTTTTTTGCGAAAATACTTCAGTGGTAGTGCTGAGGTACCTCAGAAGGCCTGTGATGCCTGACTAGGTTATTTGTGGTGATTCATCAGTAGACTCAGTTGCCAACTTGATCTCTCCATTTAAAATTTCACAAAAATATTCAACCTTGAGACTAAGAGTTATACTGAGTTACAAAATAGGAATCTTAAACTCTATCACTAGAATATATGTATGTGTCCCACAGTATGATGGTTTATGTTTTTGAAGTATTATCTGCATTTATTACTGTAACTTTGTTTAATATCCTTAATGCTCCATTTATTTATAAAGTCCCTATTAATTTTCTAATATAGACAAATTGTTCTTTATTGAAACAGAATAGTAGTCCATTATATATAACTACCATGTTTTATTTATATGCTCATCTGTTGATGGACATATAGGCGTCTTCCAAGATTTAGCTATTATGAGGTGGGCTGCTACACACATGGGTGTGCTTGTGTCACTGCAATATGATGTCTTTGGCTCTTTTGAGAAGATACCTAGAAGGGGAAATTGATGGGTCAAATGGCATTTCTATTTTTAGTTTTTTGAGAATTTCTTCATACTGATTTTGGTAGTGGTTGTACTAGTTTATACTCCCACCCACAATGAGGAAATGTTGCTTTATCCTTGCAGCCTCACCAGCATTTGTTATTATTTGATTTTGCCAGTTTGTTTCTTTGTTTCTTTGAGATAGGATCTCACTGTGCAGTTCAGGCTGGCCTTAAACTCACTTACTATGTAGCCCAGGCTGGCCTCAAACTTACAGTGATCCTCCTGCCTCAGCCTCCCTAATGCTGAGATTACAGTGTGTGTCACCATGGCCATGTGCTCTTTATTTCTGGATGACAGTCATTCTTTCTGGAGTAAGATGAATTTCAGTGTTCTTTTAATTTGCATTTCTCAAGTAGCCAGAGATGTTTAGCTTTTTTTTCATGATTTTGTAGGTCATTTGTACTTTTAAGAAGTGTCTATTCATTTTAGTTGGCCATTTTTGACTGGCTCTTTTATTTTGGGAGAATCTATAATTTTGAGTTCTTTATATAGTCTAGATAGTCCTCCACTATAGCTGGCAAAATATTTTCCCCTTCTGTTGGCTGTACTTTTACTCTGTTGGTTGTTTTCTTTGCTGTGCAGAAGCGTTTTCATTTGATATGACCTCATTGGATGATTCTTGATATTATTTCTTGTGCATTTCTTGGGGTTCTGTTCAGAAGGTCTTTGCCTATGACTGTATCTTCAAGAGTTTTACTTAGTTTTTCTTACAGCAGAATTAGGGTTTTTTAAAAAAATATCTGTTTGATTCATTTTTATTTTATTTTACTACATGTTAAGAACTATAGATGTAGATTCAATCTTTTGCATGTGTATAGCCAGTGTCCCAGCACCATTTGTTAAAGGGGCTGTCTTTCCTCCAGCATATGTTTTTGAGCCTTTTCTTAAAAATCCGATGGCTGAACATGCCTGGGGTTATTTCTGCGTCATTGATTCTGTTTCATTGATAAACGTGCCAGTTTTTGTGTATCATGCTGTTTTTATCACTGAAGCTTTGTACGATACCTTCAAGTCTGGCATTATGATGCCTCCTCCGTTGCTCCTTTTCCCAGGATTGATTTTGCTATTCGGGGTTTCTTCTGGTTCTATACAAATTTTATGGTTGTTTTTCTAGTTCTGAGAGGAATACTGTTGGTATTTTGATTGAGATTGCATTAAATTTGAAACTGAAGACATCAGAGAGAGAGAGTGGCAGAGATCCTCTGTTCCTGGACAGGTAGAACTAGTATAGTCCAAATAACCGTACTTCCAAAACTGATATGCAAATGTAATGGTTATTGAGATTCCCAATTTATTTGTTTTATAAGTGTTTATCAAGTCATTTATCATAAACACACAATCTGAGTCTTTTGACTGGGGAGTTCAGGCCATTTATATCTAGTTTGCCAAGCATGGTAGCTCATGACTGTTATCCTAGCACATAGGAAGATCACCATGACTTTGAGGCCAGCCTGGGTTACATAGTGAGTTCAAGACCAGCTGAATTGCATAGCAAGACTCTGTCTCCAAAAAAAATAGAGTCATTACTGAAATGTATTCACTTATTCCTGTCATTGTATTGTTTTTCTGTTGTTGACTCCTTTGCTTTTACATTTTTGTTTACTCACCCTGTTTGGTATATTTATTCCATCAGAGCTTGCGGCCTTGTTAGCTTTATTTTGTCATCTAGGATATCCTCGAGTATTGTTTGGAGGGCTGGTTGGTGTTCATGAATTTCCTAAGATGTTCTTTGCCATGAATGTCTTTATTTCTCCATCAATTTTGAAATATAGTTTTGCATTACATATTTATCCGCATTGAAAGTTGTTTTCTTTAAGGGCTTAAAGCCCTCTACTCTAAGATCTACTGGCTTGTAATTTTGTTGAGTATTCTGCTGTGCTCCTAATGGGTTTACCTTTATAAGTTATTTTCTTTCTTTTCTCTGACAGTTGTTAAGCTTGTGCTGGATTTCTGGGATATTGACTGTTAGGTGTCATGGAAAGCTCATGTTTTCATCATAACTATTTGTCATTCTATAAGTCTCACTTCTCTGTATATTGAGTTCTTCTGCATACTTTGGAAGTTTCTGTGATGGTTTCTGTTAACAGATATTTCACTCCATGTGAGCTATCTTCTAGTTTCTCTCTAACTTTAATCAGCCTAGGTTAGTCCTCATCATCTAATAGCTATTGGATGACTTTTCTTTGACCTCTTGTCTCTTTTGAGGTATCTGTGAGTATATAATCAGGAGTTTGCAGTCTGTCCTCCAGGGAGGAGAGTTTTTCCACACTGGCCACTTTTGCTGTTCATGTTTTCAGTATAATTCTTTATCTCAGGGATTGCTGTTTGGCACCATGAAGTCTATTTCTTTGGTAAATTTGTCATTCATGTTTTGAATAGTTTTAGTCAGCTCTTTTAATGTTTTGTTTCTTCTCTAACCACATTGGTCAGTTTGTTTGCTACTTTCACTGTCTTTTGGGTTATGTCCTCCATGAGCTTGCCAAGTTTCTATGCTTCCTCTTTAACCTTTCCAAGTAACTCAGCTATTTAATGTTTGTTTTCCTCTCCCCTGATGCTCCTGGGATATGATTTTGGAGAGTTGGGGGTCTTTGGAAGCATTTTGTTGCTTTGATTTTTCATGTGTGTGTGTGTGTGTGTGTGTGTGTGTGTGTGTGTGTGTGATGGCTTGTATCTATCCCCCAAAGCCATAGGTGGGGCTTTTTGGAGGTTGTTGGATTTGGATGTGGTTGTTGCATCTGGATGTGGTTGTGGGAATGATTCACAGTGCAATATGAGGATTAAGGGTGTGAGTGCTACCTGCCCCAAGGATGGGTAGCCTGGATAAGATATAAAGGACAGAGGATGTTCTCTGGTTTCTTGTCACTTGCTTGCTACCTTCTGCCTACTCTGCTTTACCATGGACTATTTATACTCTGCCATGCCCCTCTGCCATGGCACCCTGCCTTGGAGCCAGCCAAATATGAACCAAAACCTCTATAAACTACGAGTTAAATAAATATTTCCTTCCTGAACTTGTGTTTGTTGGACATTTTGTCTCAGCAATGAGAAACATGACTAAGACGTGTGTGTGTGTGTGTGTGTGTGTGTGTGTGTGTGTGAGTGCTGAAGTCAAATAGAGTCAAGAGAATTTATAGCTGGTAATGAAGATCTCTTTTATTTGATTAGGTTTTTCAGTGATGTGATCTTGGCTTTATCCAGCAAAAGGTACTGTTGACCAGTTCAATCTATACAATTTAGTTGAGTTGGACCCAGTCATTGTGTAAGGAGAGAATTTCTGCTAGTGATAACAGCATCAACAGACCGAACCATACAATGCATGAACATTAAAAACTTGTCTTCATAATCTCACCCTTTTGTCAATGCTCCTTATAAACTATACTGTACAGCTACTTGCAGTTTGTCTGGGATGTGGAGGGGAGAGGGGGGAAAGATGAAGGAGGAAGAAGAAGAGCTATGTCAGTGGAAAAAGAGAGATGTAAGAAAAATGTAGGTGAAAAGTAGATAGGAAGTTGGACTCTTGGAATTATTTTTATATCTGGGGTAAAGGCCTAGTGTTAGGGGTTTGAGAAAATACTTGTGCAGGTGCGAGGAGGTACGTGGATGGGTGGAGGAGTATTTAAGATTGAGGGAGGCTATGAGATCATAGGAATTTGTTAATTTTTTGTAGTTAGTTTTGTTTGGACCCCCAAAGCTCCATTTTTAAAGGATTACCCTGACATGCCCTTCGACTGCAGTTTAAATCATAGCAGGTTAATCTTCTCCTTTCATGCACATGTATAGGCCTCAGTTATACAGATGCCGTGTAAAAGGTGGAGATGGAAAGCAGGGTGGGGGGAGAAAGTGAGGGAGAGAGGAGAAAAAGAATAGGGTGGAAAGAAGCTCAAAACATAGAAGAGAAGAAGGACCAGGAGGGGAGCAAGGCAAAGGGGAAGACCTTAAAGAATAAAATGAAGCAAAAATTTAAAACCGCAACACAAATAAAGAAGCAAGAACCAGGAAAAAACCCCAATATAACCCAGGACAACCATACAAGTAAAAACCATAAAATTAAAACACCTTCACACCGTTGTTATAGCATTAACGCAGATCCTCCACCCAGCTCCCTCTACACTGTGGTCACGGCCTGACTGTGCGCAAACGGTTTCCCCACGTGGACCCCTGGATGCCCTGCCCAAAGCAGGGAGGGCTGCCAGTCCTTCCGGACCTGCCTCCTAGCTCCAGGCTCAGCTCCAGGAGTGCCCAACTGCAGGCCTCCGTCATGGTTGCAAGATCCGATTCCTCAACTGATTTAGAAGAGAGCAGTTGTGCTACAATTTGCCCCACATCCAGTTCTCTGGTTCTCTGTTGACTACCACCATTTCCTTCATGCTTGGCAAATCTCATGGTCTTCTCAGTATCTTTTCTCCACAGACTCTCCTTGCCTCGTACTGCATCAAAACTCCTCCAGCCCGGGCACCATTCCCCATCCCTCTATCCACAGTCCTCTTTCTGTCTCTATCTCCAGAGCTCTGCTCTCAGACCCACTGCAGAAACCGACACAGCCCTCAGGGTTAGCAGAGGACTGCCTTTGCTAGCCCGGATGGTGGGTGCTAAGACCTCACGCCATCTTGTCACGCCATCTTGTTTTGGGGTGTTCCCGTATCTTTCTGGAGGTGGTTTCCAAGTTCTTTAAGCCTCGAGCAAATGAAACAAGCAAAAAAATGGTGGCAAAGTTTATCTGAGGTAGGAAAATTTAGAAGTGAAGGGTAGGGAAGAAGCTTCAGAGCGACCTTGGAGCTGAGTAAAAGGGAGGAAAAAATAAACACCAAAATGAAAGTACAGCCTGGGAGCCCTGGGGAGGGCTACTGCGAGGAGCCCCAGTAGCGGAGCGGTGCACGACCCCGTGTCCCTTTATTCCTTTCACACATTGCACGAGCCAACAAAACCTTCCATATATGGGGTCTTGAAAATTGTTTGGCATGTGTGTCCTGGGATCTTGTAATTAACAGGTCCCACTTGTGGCCCCAGGCAGCTTTGCGGTGCCCTACCTTTCCGTCTCAGCCTGAAGCCTTTCCTGTATTCGGGCAAACAGTAGGAGAGTGCCTGCTCTATCCTGGCCCTGGCAAATCACCTTCCTCTCCCGGGTCCGGAAGGTTGTGATCCACAACTCCTGCCTCCCTCCCGAGAGACCCGCTCACAGCTCAGTGTTCAGCGGCTCTCGGCTCAGTGCAGGGGTTTCCCCAGATCTCTGCAAGGCTTTGGTCAGTGCTGTGCCCCGAGCCCTCACTCAGAGGTAGTCTCTGGGTCTCCTCTCACAGACCTCTCTGATTCCTTCTGAGAACTCCACTTCCGGATCCACATACAGCGCTTCCGCTGTATGAGGGAGGAATAGATTTTTTTTTCTATCAGGCAAGTCTCTCCCCACATTGCTGCTGATCGCCGGTGCTGGAGAACTATTGCTTTCAAAACGCAAAGGCTTACAAATATGTCACTCGCCATACCTAGCAAGGAGGTTAGGGAGAGCAGGAGTCTGTCCTGTCAGCCAGGCCACCACTTAAGACCTGACTTCCTTGCTCTCAGCCTGATCCTGTCCCAAGGTTGTGTCTACCCCTCTGGGGTCGGGAGGGGGCGGGGCTGGATTCCAGCACTGGTCTGGTTGCCCCTCACACACACCCCAGACACTGGATTTTGGTCCGGCAAGTTTCTATTTTTATTTACCCTTCTATATCAGACTATCTTGCTTCTGCCTCAGGCGACCTGCTTTCCTCTGATGCTGATTCAGAGATTCTCACCCTTGCGGTCTTCTCAGCCACCATAATACTCTGCGTAATCTTGTTTCTTAATTTTGTTTTTTCTTTAACCTTTTGTTCCTTTTTTTCTGGTACCGAGGAGAATTGAATTCGGGGCTCGTGCTTGCCAGGCGGGCACTGTGCTGCTGAGCTACATCCCCAGTCCTAACCTTTTGCATTATTGTCTTCTTTAATTAAAAGTTACTTTACCAGGTCACAGTCAGTGCAAAATTTCTGGACTAATCTTTTCTGGGTTATTGTGCTCCCTTTCAATGTGTAGATTTAGCTTTTATGATCCCAGCTTGTGTGAGCCTAATCATTTCGCCTTTGCATGCCCTTCATTAACAGAGACTGTCACAGGTGGTTCCCCCGCCAGCCCCACCCTACTCATTGGCAAGAGTCTTCCTTTCAACTACTCTCTTTTTAAAAGCTTTAAACGAGGGGCTCAGGAAGGTACCTTGGTGGCACAGAGCCTGCCTCGCAGGTGTGGGGTCTTGAGTTTGATTCCCAGTACCAAAAAAAAAAAAAAAAAAATTAAGTTAAAACTTTAAGCAAAAAAAGTAAGCAATAACAACAAGACAGAGTTTTTAAACCAGCTGGTAGGAGAGTAACAATAATCAGCACACTGGTATTGTTATGGTCACAGTATCAGCTACTCCCTTTCAATCTGGTTTGCGGTGAGGAATTTAGCTAGGCTGCTCCACTCCTCGAGAACAAGTCAATTTCTTTTCCTAAAGCATCATGAATCTGCTTGGTTTAATGAGTCCCTATTTGATTTTCTGCTAGATAATTCATTATTTTTATGATTTAAGATGCATCTTTATGAACCAAAAATAGAATTTCTATTTTTGTTTCTCATTCTCAACAATTTTATTCATTTCCACAAAAAAAGAAGAAATACAGACTTGCAGATTGTCCATAATCCTGTTTGAACGGAAATCCTGACTTCAAGGCTCGCTAGTTCACTTCTTCCTGCACAAGTAGCTCTTTCTCTTCTACCAAGGGCTCTTTGGGGGGTGGGGTCTTTTTTCCTTGGTCTCCATCACCTGACAGCTCACTGGTGCTCTCTCACTGAGTGTTGAATGAATAAAATGTAAATGATCTTTATCCTTAAGAAATACAGGGTGTAGCAAGGACAAAATAATATATAACCTGGCAGCCGGCCACCTCAGTGATCCATGTCTTCTTGCTTTCTGAAGTCAACCTGACCTGTGGTATCTGAACACAAAGACCTCAAGCCCCTTCCCACATACTGTGGAAAGGCCTGGCGTTCTGTTCCTTTTTCCAGGTTACTCTTGTGGTCATATCTTCTACCATTTTCCTGCCTTTCTAGTCTCAAGATCTGCTTCTCAAGCATATGTGTTTTTCTCCCTCAGGCGCCTACCCAGGAGGGACCATGTCCTGTTTTTTTTTCTTTCCCTGAAATGCTTCTTACATGCAGTGCTCCAGGCGTTCGGGAGAAACTGGAATCAGAAGGTAGAGAACACATTCAGCTGTAGGCGGACACAGAACAAAAGTCCCATTCTGGTTCCTAAATGTTCCTCTGCTCCCACAGTCGCCTGAGACTTCTCATTAGTCTTTGCTTTCCAAGGACTCCTGGTCCCTTTCTGTCTTTCTGGATTCTCACCCTGTTTCTTTAACAGCAATTTCTCCCCATCACTGTCCTCACTCCCTTCGTCTGAGTGGTCCCTGGAACTCTAGCCTCTGTCCCTCCTGTTAGGCCAGGGACGTGGTTCCTTCAGTCTAACTCTTCTGTTCTGAATCATGCCTGAAGACTTCTGCCATGGACAGGTCTATCTTTTCTTTTCTGAACAAAAGTCAGGCTTCCTCGCTTTCTCAGATTCCTGTTCCTGTGTGTCCTATCACTTCTGCTGCTGTACTAGTCAAGGCCAGCATAACTGTTTGCCTAAGCTACTGAAGTGAGCTTTTACTGAGCCTCCTGCATGTCATTTTCACCCTTCTCCGCCTCGTGCTTCACAGTACAGCCGGAGTGTTCTTTACAGACCGTAGCGCGGCCGTACCATTTCCCTGCAGAACGTGCCTCAGTGCCATCTCCTTGCCCCTCAGAGAACACCCAGATCCTCACCATGCTCCCCAGGCTCTGCTCGAGTCCGGCTTTGCCGCACCCTCCCTCATCGCGTGCTGCTCTCCCTGCTCTGCTGTCCACACCGGTTTTCCTTCAGCGCCTCACGTACCCTCCGCTCTCTCCAGAGGCCGGACTGTGGTGCTGCCTTTTCCCCAGCAGCTCTGCTCATGTCCTATTGCTGTTCCTCTGGCCACCTGTACCTCCTGCGCTGCACCCCCCTACCTTGGAGGACTTCCTGGGCCTCACTTTGCGCTTGGCACTTTCCCTGTATTTACAACCCTTGATTTTCACCCAATATCTGCTTTTGTCTAACTAGTGCTTCATGTAGCTATGGTGTGAGCGAGGTACATGCAGGAGCGATGATTACTGTCTTGTTTTCTTGCCAAGAGAATACTGTGACAGCCTATTGGAGCCAGGGATACTGGTGCTAATGGAAAAATCTCAATAACTCAGAAATGGAATCCTGGAAATGAAAATCAATAATGCTGCATTACATTCATATGCGAGTGCCAAGATTCTGCCATTTCAGCAGGGAAAAAGGAAAAAACAATTAGTGCATCCAAAGCTGACCAGCTGGTGCTTATAGTAACACTGCTGTGATGTTTCTTTGTTCACCCAAGAGGGTATTTAAAGCCTTGTTTTCAGAACTATACAGTTGTATATGAAATATTTCAGCTCCTGCTGATGAAGTGATTTCTGCAGAAAACTGGCTTCCTCCCAAGAGGAAGGATGGGCTCCTAAGAGGCTTCCGAAAAAGATGAAAGAATTTCTAAAATAGCAGCTTAATGTTGTACCACATATGGGACTTTCAAATTCACAGCTGGTTGGAAAACCATTTCCGGCTTTCAACCACTTGAGCTACTGTTTCTGTGACTTCAACTCCATAGAACTTTATTTATCTTGGGGTTGTTAGGGGTTTCTGATTTTTCCTAGCCCATCTGTTCCTTCCTTTTGGAAACGGAATTTCTAGTTCTGTGACACTAGCATTTGACCAAGTGTCCACTTAGGCTGTAAACTCCATCCGGGTGTTACTACACTTTTGTCCTCTTGGTCCTATCGGTAGCTGGCTCTCAGTTCTCACTCAAAAGGTTGTTGTTAAGGTTTAGATTTAAATGTTCCCCCAGTTCTCGTGTCTGTGAAAGCTGATTAGGTCGTGTAGTGCTATATTCATCGGTGGATCATCCACTAACAGCCGAACCCTCATCACAGCTGTGTGCTGTTAAGTGGTGGGGCCGGGTGGGGGAGGCAGGTCACTAGGGGCGCGGCCTGGAAGGCTAGCATGCCTTCTCCATCTCCTCCCTCATCTCTCTGTTTTCTAGCTGTATAGGTTGAGTACATTTTCCTCTTGCAAGCCCCTTTGCCATCCTGTCTCTGCCTTGGAGCTTGCTGACCATGGACCGAAACCATGAGCCACAATAAACCTCTCCTCTTTCAGTTTTGGGTGTTTTGTTCCAGCGATGGGAAAGGGACTGTTGTCTACTAATAAAGAATCATACAGGAGAGAATCATCCATCAGTACAAAATAAAATGGTGACACACAGTGGAACCTTCAATTTGCATATGCGCACTCATTCCTATACTACATACACTTCCTCTTCCAGTTACTATTGCTGAGCAACAAGCCATCCTCAAAAAACAGTGACTTCAATGACTTTTTCAATTATTCACACAGATCTTATTTGCGTGGATTTTAGACAGGAGATAAAGAGTGTGTTTGCCTTTTCTTCATGACATCTGGGACTTCAGCTGAGAAGGCTCAAAGGCCAGGATGACTTGACAGGTGAATGTAATTGTATTGAGCCTATGCTGAGATGGCTTGAAGACCAGAGCTTCTAACCAAAGCAACTTTGTGTGGCCTCTTCATATAGCCTGGGCTTCCTCACAGTATGGGAGCCTCAGTTAATTGGATTTTCTATATGACTGGAATTTTAGTGTTGTGTAGCATTATGGCAAAGTACATACATGATCCAATACTAAGGTACATTCTCATGGGGAAGTAGAAGCTGAATCAGTTTTATGACTGAGCCCCAGAAGTTGCAGTCTATCATTTCCTGCTATATTTTATTAGTTAAAGCAGTCACAAGTCCACTGAAATTCAAGGGCAGGGAAAATTGTTTCCACCTCCTGGTAGAGAGGTATGGAAAGATTATACTGAAGGAGAGAATATGGCATGGGAGAGATTTTTGCAAGCATCTCTGGAAAATACAATCAGGCATACATCCTCAAGTTTCATCTGCTGATAGGTGGGTGACCAACTTGTGTGATCAGGTATCAGAAGATGCCCTGTAGTTGGAGTAAGTTTGTGCTCATCCTGAACCTTTTTGGCAGTTTAGTTTTTGAAATATTTATCTTCTTAATTATCTTTAATTTTTGGCTCAGAAAACAATGTTTTTAATGTAAATATGTGGGCAAGATGAAATAAAAATTTCTTGCCTATGTTATTTACCACAGCATTAATAAGTGTGTCATGGGGGAGGTAACAAACGACAAAAATGAAGAAAAACTTAATAATTTACTTCTTAGAAATTCATACACATCATTATCATAAATACCCTTATTTAGTTTGAGCACCTATTAGATAGTCAACAGAATATTATTTCTACCCTTAGTGTGAGCTTTGATGAACTGAGACGTTTTGGACTTTGAATTCTTTGTCTATAAGATGATATTTTGAAGGTGTCCTTTCTAATATTGTTGGTCTATGAAGGTGCCTAAGAAATGCAGCTATTAATATTATTAAGCTTTTCCCACTTCTTTCTGTCTTGTCATTCTTCTCCACGTCTCCATAACAAACAGAAAACTGCCACCTTCCAACCAACCCACCAGATGTGCTTGTAGTCACACTGTATATCAAGGTAATTTCTTCTCCTGATCACTGATTCTATGCAGAACCAATTTAGAAGAGCCAGAGTAGTTGCTGCCATTTGCATTTACTATGTTGGGACAAGCTCTGCCCGTCAGTTTCACAGTGTCATGGGGATTGAATGTGACAGTGTGTGGCAAATGCGCTGCATAAAGTGGACAGAGACTAGGTTTCTGTTATCGTGGCAGTTCAAAGGAAAGAGTGTAGTCTGACTTGTAGAGTGACTTGAGGTGTGCATGGGTGGTTGAGGATACCACTGACTACTCAGAGTTGAACATGTGATCTGTCTATTGGGAAGAACCTACAGAAAAACAGGTTGTAACTCATGGGCCAACAGTAGAACAAATGGAAATTTCCACAGAACCTGGATGATGCTACATGGCATTATCTCCTGATGAAAGGCCTCATCAGGAGTTAGTGGTTGTAGTTGCCCTATCTGTGGCCCCTGTGAGGCCCTTACCCTGTGGCCCCACTCACACCATTTAGGGTCTATCCAGGGAGTGACACCTGCCACTCAGCACAGGCTTCATGAGTTCCCAAGCTGTGACAGTTTCCAAGTGCTTCATTAAGCACTTAATAAATGTTAGGCCTTGTATTATTTTTTTAAAATCTCATTCCATTTAGTCTTCCCAATAGGCCTCTGTTGGATCCTGTTGTCATCCCCATTGTCTAGGTAAGAAGCAAGTTAAGGCCACATCCTTTGGTAGGATTTGAACTCAAGTCTTCTGACTCCACAGACCAGTCTGCTGTGGTTACTAGCTTCAGAGAGTTTACACTGTTGCCTCTTCCATGGAAATAAAAAATAATCCTAAAGTAAAAGTTACACAGCAGGAGGCAGAAGATTATTTCACTTCACTAAACTCTGCCAATAAGCTCGCAGGATCCTTCCTGCTATTCTTAGCCCCCAGAATTCCTCCAAGGACTCTACATCCAAATTTCTCTGTCATGTAGCTCTGAACCTTATGAAGCTCATCAGGTCTTCTCTGCCCCTTGGCATGGGCACACACAAACACGGAGTTAAAATAAAGACTTTGGTCTGCTCTTTCAGGTCTTCCCAGCTTCTAGGGAGATGGGAATGATTTGCACTAGTTCACGTAAAGTTCAAGCCGTGTGCATGGACTTCCACCAAGGGAGCGATCGCTTCTGTAAATATACCTGGGAAGCTCTGGGGCCCAGGGTAGGGGATTGAGAGGGCAGAGGGATGAAGGGCAAGGATTTCAGGGGTCTCTGGAAGAATTTGAGGGATTGAGGCTGGCGGGAAGGATCCTGTGAACTTGGAAGGGGACAGTGAATTGGCGCAAATATCTCAATTGGAAAGTGGTAGAAATTTTAGGGCTTTGAAGATTAACAAGGATTTAGGGAGAAGTAGGAGATATTAGTGAGGGAATAAGAGGCTCTCACTGCTGCTGCTAAACAACCATCACAGTCTCCAGTGCTTTAGAGAGACCTGGCACATTTTCCTCTTTCAGAGGCACCCAGAAGACCATGCTTTACCCCATTTCCACCCCCCTGGTCTACGTGGTGTCTCCTCAGCTAAGCAGAGGCTTGCTTGCAGGCACTGGGCTCAGCGAACAGACAGGAGGAGGACCACAAAGTGGGGAGGGCAACTTGCATTGTAACAATGGGAGGCAGCGCTGTGCCAGCCCTGCTCTGAGTGGCCCGGGAGACCAGTCCTCTGGCCCACCGGCCGGGAGCAGTGGTGACGCTGCCTCAAGTCTTGCCGCGGGTTGACACAGCTGCTAGGAATCTTGATGAGAGAAAAGCAGTTTGTTAAAGGCCAAGTTGTGGAGGGAGCTGCGGCAGAGCTCGGGGGGCCATCCGCAGGGGCGCGATGGGGCAGGTCCTTGCCGCCTCCCTGGGTTCCTCCACTGCTGTTTGCTAAGGAGCCTGGATTTGCTGAATAAAGTTTTACTCTCGAGAGCTGTGGAAGCTCTAGACGCTGTAAGGAGGCCTCGAGGGGAAGTGAGAGCCGGAGGGCAGGTAACCAGAGCCCCGAGGGCCTCATCCCTGTTTCTTTTCCTCCTACTTTCTGTCCCCATGCTGCGCTCTGTGAGCCTCCCCTCCCGCCTGTGCTGTGCATAACAGAAGTCACGGCCTGAGTGTCCTCCGCTTTCCTCTCTGCAGATGCTGCGTGCACATGCATGAGTGAGATTACTCACAAAAGAAGTTTGCTGAGCTCTGTCCTGCAGTCCGCACTGATGAACTGTACACACTGTACCATTGTGTCCCGTGTGCTCACAAAAGAAGTTTGCTGAGCTCTGTCCTGCAGTCCGCACTGATGAACTGTACACACTGTACCATTGTGTCCCGTGTGCTCCATCAGTGTGCGCATTGATGTACTGTCCCCGTTTATCCACTTTCTTGCTTTCTGGGGTTTCAGTTACCCACGGGCAACTGTGGTTCAAAAATGTGAATGGAAAATTCCAGAAATAAATGGACTTTATAGGTTCTAAATTGCACTTAGCTTGATAAAATTGTGTGGTATCTTGCCCTGTCCTGCTGGCGGGTGACACATCCGTGTCCAGCACCCGAGAACTGCGTACACTACCTGTCTGGCAGCCATCTGGGAGCTGTCAAGTTGCCTGCGGCAGTACCACAGTCCTGCTGGTGGAGTGACCCACCTTTTACTCAGCAATGGCCACTACGTGTAGGAGGAGTGATACTGGCAATTTCAGTATTTCAAATAGAAGCCGGTAAATTGATCTAAGTGAAAATGTGACCTTTCTTGACTTAGAAAGGAAAGAACATTGCATGTATCGGATTCGATACTGTGCGCAGTTTCAGGCATCCACCAGAGATCTTGGGATCTATTTCACATGGATAAGCTCAGACTACAAGTTATTAGAGCGCTCCGACTGTAGAGAGGAATAAAAAGTTCGAGATGCCTTTATTGTGCTATTTCCACTAGCACAAGGTGTCTCTGCCCAGTCCGGGGCACTGTGCCCGGGGAGCCAGCCGGGCAGTTGCCCGCTCTCTCTTCTTCTCGCGCACCTTTCTCTGCTGCTATCTAGAGTCCCGGCCTTGCTCAGCTCCTTCCTAGGCTGCATCCTCAATGGGGAAGCCTTGGGAAGGAAAGAGGGCGCTGTGCCCTGTCTCTCCTCCTGGGGTGGTAGAGAGGGAAGACTGCCAAGGCAGAACTGGCGAGAGAGGGAAAATGTAATGTTGCAAAAGCAATTATTCTCCTGAAAAAGCAACCAGAAGTTTGGGGCCCTGTCAGTCATAAGATCATCCATCTCCGTTGTAGTCCACCGGGAGAGGCTGTGAGTGGCCCTGTGGGGAGGGCGTGTCTCTGGGCTCTAATCCAGTTTAGAGGGTCTTTGGTTCTAAGGATTGCATCCTCCCTTGTGTACAAATCCATCAAATAAAACTAGTGGTGAAAAAGTGACTTTACCATATTTCCTATGAATTTGAATGAGAAGCTCATGAGAAACAAAATAACTCCATTGGAAAACAGCACTTCCTGGAATTTCAGATCTAGTCTCGTGTCACCCCAACACTCCAACATCTGCAAGAAAATAGGGTTCTAGGTTGGAAGACCTGGTGGGACAAGTATCACCCCACTTATCAATAGGGCTGATAAGCAGTGGAGGTAGAGGAGCTTCTTTTGCAAGGTCCGGTCTGTGTCCCTGGGTGGGACAGGAGGGCCAGGCCTCTGGTACAGAGAACAGCTCTTTGTTTTCTCCGTTGTTGTGTCCTTGAAAGGTGGGGCTGTTAAGAAAGAGCAGAACGGGTGAGGTTCGGGGCGGATGTCTTGCCGGGGGAAGGCGGCTGGATGTGACTAGGCGCTGCGGTTCTTACCCATCTCACTCCTCTAGAACAAAGCACAGGCATCTTTCTTTCAAAGAAGTGGGGTGGGCGCTGTCTGGATCCATGTGGTGCGGCCCTGAGATTGGACTTCCTTGGAGACAAAGCTTAGCGACTTCCTGGATTCAGGCTTCGCACCTATGTAGCAAAAGCCAGTGTTTGTCTGGCCTGAGGGCATGTCGCGCAGAATTGACTGTGCCCTGCACCCGTCCTGTCCTCTGCTGGAGGCTTGCCCTGGGCGGGAGAGCACGGTGGCGACACCAGGAGCAGCAGAGTCCAGGGAAGAAGCACCGGCTGAGCTGCCTTTGCTCGTTTTCTTCCTTTTCTTCTTACAGCACTGAGTATGGAACCCAGAGCTTTCACACTAAACCATATCCCAGCCTTTTTTGTGCTTTTATTCTGAGTCAGGGTCCCACTGATTTGCTAGTTGCCCGGACTAGGCTCAAACTTGTGAACTTTGTGCCTCAGCCTCCCAGATCAGGTATAAGCCCCCAGGCCCGGCTGCTGGGCTGCTTTTCTGCAAACACTCCTGACCTTTGATGACTCTTGGAGCACACATCCAAATGTCAGGTTCTGAGGGCTCCTGGCCTAAATCTTTGGGCTTCTCTCAGGCTTTTGTGCATGTGAGTCTTTCACAACCCCAGTGATTCCTAGAAGTTGCTCCCATTTGTCTGCACTGATGTTCTCACTTGAGTCTATCACATTCAGTCAAGAGAATGGCCTGGTTGTAAACTTGACATAGAAAGAACCAAAGGCTAGCTAAGAAATCATCAAGAGAGACTATCTGATGAACACAGATAATATGGCTTCGCAACAGGAGCAGCCTATCCCCTTCTTTGATCCATTTACATTTTCATCTCTGAGTATCTGGGTAACAAAGGCTTCCAATACTCTCTGTGGTCTGGGGCCGCAGTGAAGTGGAGCATTACAGGTCATCACTGTTGCTTTGGGCCCTGTAAACGCCCAGGAGCCCAGGTTAGACTCCCAGGAAGCGTCATGTTCTGCAACTGACTCAAGGCAGCCTAGAGACCAAAGCATGGCTTTTGGTCCCACACAACACAGCTCTGCTGTTTGCAAGCGTGTGACCTACCTCCGGGTCTCTGGTATGATCAGACGCATTGTTTTCCCTTCTCTCTTGAAATTTCTGCAATTAGGCCCTGGGGAAGGGGAACTGTCCTACTTTTCTTGAGTATACTGAGTGTTTTCCAAAGTAAATAAACACTGGTTATTAATTACCTGACCTATATTCCCTGTTATTGCCACAGCAGGTAATGTATCTGCGGGCTTCTAAGAAGGAGTTGTGGGGGAGGTAAAGGGACCCACACAGCATGAAGGACTGGAGGGCCGGAAACCTCAAAGTTAGGCTGATGTTACTTTCCAGAAAAAGCCTCCATTTTAGAAGAACCCTTTAGTTTTAAACAAAAAAATCCATTATCTTTATTTGTTATAGAAAATACAAATTTATCATACACACATGCAAACAATAAATAAATCAAACCTTACTGAAGTGATAAAATCTCCTGAAATTCTACTGCTGTCTTTTTCTGATGTTCCCAGCCCTCAGGAAATATGCTGAGCACTTTAGTTTATATTCATGTGGGTATGTGCTATGTAGAAACAAGCATGAAAGTATTATTTTGTGGAAATGAGATTAGCCTAAACATGCATAGCCATGTATGTGGACATCTGTCCATGTTGGTACATGTGAATCGACTTTCCTTTTAACAAAAGCGATCTCAACGTTAGGGAATCTTACAAATGAAGAAAACCATGGATCATACAAAGGTTGTTTCTTTTATTTTATAATATTATTTTTGCTGTGTTTGGGAATAGCAGAATATTTAAAATTAGTTTTCAAGTACTTCAGGTATACTTTAGTTTTAAAAATCACAGGAATGATAGCTAAATTATTGCAGGAAATCAATAAATAAGTGGGAGAGATTTAACATGCCACTTTGACCACTTCTTACAATTATGTTCATTTTGTATTCAGTTGGACTGTCCAGAGTAAAACATCTTTGGTGTAGACAGAATAGTGGCCCCAAATATGTCCTCATCCTAACTGCCCTTTGTGAAAAATGGGACTTTGCTTATTAGATTGACCTGAAGGTTTTGAGATGGACAAGGTAACCTGGATTACTGGTGTGTGCATGCGTGTGTGTGTGTGTGTGTGTGTGTGTGCATGTGTGTGTGCATGTGTGTGTGTGCATGCATGTATGTGTGTGTGCATGCATGCATGTGTGTGTGTATGTATGTGTGTGTGTGTGTGTTGCATGTGTGTACATAGTTAAGAGAGATTCTAAAAGTGAAAGAAAGAGGCAGAATGCTCAAGCCCATTCTCCTAATTTTGAAGATAGAGAAAGGGTTATAAGCCACAGAACATGGGCAGATTCTAGAAGCTGGATAAGGAATTTCTCCCCAGACTGCTGCAGAAGGAAGATAGCCCTTTCAACACCGTGATGTCAGCCAAGTAAGACCATTTGGTGTTTCCGATCTCCAGATCTTCAGGATAATAAATCTGTATTTTTTAACCCTCTAAATTTGCAGTAATTTGCTAAAGCAGCAATAAAAAACAAATACTCCTTCGTTCACTGGTCTTGAATGCTGAGCTACCATTTGATTCTCCCTTGGGAAAAACTAGACCCAAACACAAATGCTATGTCTAGACTCATAACAATATATCTGTGGTTTCAGACAACTAGAAACTAACTCAGTCCTCAGTAAGTGATGGTCTTCTAAGTAGCCAGAGTTGGCTTGTGGAAATCTTTTTGGATTATCAAAATAAAAAAAGAAAAGTGACAGGGAGAACCCATTGACATCTAGGAGGAGGGACATAAACCTTGGAGGTTATAGACTAAAGGTTTTAAAAGGCAGCCAGGGAGGCAGGCAGGCTTGATGTTCTTGTCCCACTGAATGGTTGAATCCTGAAGGCTCTTTGATGTCACTTTTCCAAGGTTACAGAATAGGCTGGGGCCTGAGCAAGACTTTGATAGTCTTTTCTTTTCAGTTCTACGCTGATTCCTCTGATCCTTAAAGAGAAAAGTCTTCCATATGGCCCTTAATCCCCCTCTGCAGGGCATCTACTCTCTGCATTCTTTGGGCCTGGGAACCACTGAGGGGTGGCAGGAGGAGAAGGGGTGGGTCCATATCTGCCCATCCAGCAAGGTCCTTTCAACCTGCCTGTCCTTTGCCAACCTAGTCTGGCAGTTAGCCAGCCAGGTTCCCTGTTCCGAACATTAATGGCAGCGAGTGGTACCCCCATCCAGGTCTCCTGTAGCTCCAGATGACCAAGAGGTCACCCAGCCAGACTCCCTGGGTGGTCAGGACTTGTATTTGTTTTGAATTTTGCAATGCTTTCCTGAGAGGGGTCAAAGAAGGGAGGGCTTGGCAGCTGCAGCCACAGCTGTGACGTACATACAGAACTTCCCAGCTTTTCCTTTGACCACTGGAATCTCAGAGGTGACAGTCGAAAGAGAAAAGTAGGTCACTTGGTACAAAGTGGAAGCTTCATCTCTAGGTCTCCAGATCTCTCTCTTGGATTTATAAAGTGACTATCGGCTCTCAGCACCTTGGAGGTCGAAGTGATGGGCTTATGCATAAACAAGGGCAGCTGCACAACTCAGCAGCCATATTTTTTCCCTGCTTTGACTTCATAAATCACTGCAAGTGCTGATGAGCTGGGCTTTGGCAGGGCCTGTTCATTCTTTCGAGGAAGCTTAATTCAGTAACAAAAATGAGTGGAAGCCATACTGATCAGGCACTTCCCAGGCATTATTGCTATGGTTAGGTTCCTGGTGCCATTACCCTGCGCCATTCAGGGTTCTAGCAGATGTGGTAAATGTGTGTCTAATTAGAAGTCCAACTCTCTGCTGGATTATTGAACTCCCAAGTACAGGGCTCTTTTAGAAAATCAGTCTGAAGAACACAGCTGAGATGTTGCCTGATTACTGTCACCAAACTCTGCTTTGCCCTCTTGTCTGGCACGTGGCTAGACTGGACCACAGTCAGATTCCTTTGTAGCTGGGTGTGGGCATGCATGGCAGGGATGAAGACCTTCAAGGAGGTTTTGCACAGCTGTCAGGAGTGCAGTCAGCAGTGCCTTCCAGGGTGTCAGGAAGCTGCGACTGCAGAGCCTCAGCTCCTTGCTGTGTCACGTCCTTCCCGGGCTGCCTCCCTCTGGTGACTGTGGGAGTCCCACCCATTCTGGCCAAACAGAGGACATGTGATAGGCAACATGCCCTCCATGTCTTCCATTTCCTTGGCCATTGCTTTGTCAGGACTATGTCATAGTTTGGCTTGTGCTCAAATCTGTCACCCTCTTCCTTTCACAGTTATCAATTCCTGATAAACTTTATATAACCTTCATGCCAGTATCTGCTTCCTAAGCATACAGGCTGTGACTCTGTGTGACTGAACTATCACCAAGGCAGTGAAAGCAGAAATGGTGTGTGATGTTTGGGCCTCACCTCTGAAAACCTTCTGGGCAGGTCCATTAAGCCTTCTCCTTCAGCCTTCTGGATGCAGACCTCAATCATGCGCCAGGGAGTAGGGGAGGCACAAGATGGAAGTAGCCTGGGGGTGACGAGGAAGAAAGGTACTTTGCTGACCTAAAATCCTTCCATGAGTTAGAAATGAGCTCCTAATTACACAAAGCCACTGAGTTTTGTTGGGCATCTATTTGTTACTTCAGGTAGTATAACTTGAGCTTTCTCTCCTCACCTGTCCAGATGCAATAGAAGAGCAAAAGGTGAATCTTCATAGGGATGGTCATTGACCTTTGTGACTGAAAGGTTTAATCTCACTAATGCAAAGACTCAAGCAGGCAGAGATTGCCAAAGCTTCCTAGAGGACGAGAGAGAATGAGGCCTGAAGTAGCTCCCTGAGCAGTGATCCACACCCCATTAAAATGTGGCCCGGTGATATCGGGCTCTCATCAATCAAAAAAGCAGCTGACCCCCACTTGGGGGCAGCAACCTGAGAATAGAAAGCCGTTAACACTCCCCAAATGGAGAGGGCCATCAAAGTTTGGTGGTCAAGACTGGGAGGTAGGAAAAGGAGCACAGTTCTCCGACAGTGGAATCATTCATTCCTTTCAGTAGCTCACAGGCCGATGACAGATACATGGCATATAAATGGAGATTAGCTATATGATGGTTAGGAGGGAGGGCGGACAGGCGGTGGGTGACAGCCAAGGATGGATAGATGGTAGACTGATATCAACATTACACATAGTTGGGATGGTCAAGAGAGAGAAAACTGAGGTTGAGAGACATTTACGTCTATTCCCAAGGTCATATAACTGGTATATAGTAGGGGAAGATTCTGCTTTAGACCTACTTTCATAGTGTCATTCAACACTAGTTCTATCTTTTCTTCCCTTGAGAATAACAAAGAACATGTTCTATTTGTGCTAAATCTGGGGTTTCGTTTGCCCTATGCAATGTTTTATGTGAATTCATAAAGTAGAATACAGTAGAATTCATACAGTAGAATTCATCTACTGTAGCTTAGTTTTTGTTATGTAGTAGGGATTTGGGGAGGTGGGATGGGAGGATAGGCTTTAAGGAATGTATTCCCTAAATTCTTGCATGCTCAAACATGTTTTTGCTTTTTCACTTGAAGGACAACTTTGGTAAATGCAAAATTTCTAACACTTTCTTTTGGAACTCTTGGTAAGGGCACATCACAAGGTTTTGTGTCTTTGGGGAGAATCACGGTGTATCTGGAGAAGAGGTGTAGGAGCTCAGGTTGAACAAACTGGGTTGAACAATGGAAACCCTTGAATCTGGGGCCAACATATTCTGACCGTGTTGTTAACAGTAGAAAGCGATTTAAGGTTTCTGAGCAATGCAGTGGTAGGTTAAGAGTAGACGACTCAGAGGGAAGAGACTAGTCACAGAAAGATCACCTGTGATAGTGGTTAGATACTCAAGGCCTGGGCTAGGGCAGTGGCAGAATAGATAGATGTACTGTGAATGCAGAACTGCAAGTTTAGCAAGGTTAATAAGTGAACAAGACAAAGGAGGGGGCTGTTAAAGCAATGTCTCTGGTTAAGCTGGGGTGACTTTATAGAGCTAGAAAAAGGTAACAGAGGGAGAGAAAAGGGGAATGCGAGGAGAAACAGGAGGTGAAGGGCAGAGAAGTTATGAGCTCTGGGTGGTGACATTTGGTGGCTGCTAGAAGGAGCTTCAAGTGGAGCCACTGAAATCTGGGGCTGGAGTTCAGAGGAGGGCTTAGGTTGTGTGCCAGAGTTGGAATAGAGACACTAAGTGTGAAGAGTATGTTTAACAAAGTTTCTTTTTAAATGTAAATCCCATCCCTAGTTCCCAACCATTTATGAAAATAGCCTCTGAAATGATGAAACTCAGCTTTCTTTTAGGCAGTAAGAGCCACAGCCTCTGCAGAGTGGGAAGATCCTGGGCTCCACGGCTTCCCCCAGTTGCATCTCATTCCTACAGTAGTGTGTTTTTCCCTTTTTTCTTAATTATCATTTGCTAGTTCACTTTCCAGCCTTTTTGAGGAAACTGGTCTTGTGTTTATATCTCAGTTGTACTGTTCTTATCGTTCATAAATTACTGACATCTTTATTTCTAGTTTTTCTTTGCTACCTGCAACCCATTTGTCTTTGAAGTTTTATTTGAATTCTGTATCTTTTGGTAATAAAAATATTTAAAGCTATCAATCTCTTGATGAATATTGCTCTGCCCACATCCCTGGTAGCTAGACAAAAGTTTCACTGACATGGTTTTCTAAGTAGTCATTGTTATAGACATAATTTTTTTCTCTTGGCCAGAACTTTTTATTTTATACTTTATTTAATATTCCAAGGACATTCATCATTTTTTGGAAGACTAAAAGGGCTGTAAAGTGAATACAGAAATCTGAAGTTACAGCCATGAGTGTCAGATTTGGGGCTAGAATCCAGATTAACTTGACTCCTGGCCTAGTTAGTGAGAAAATATTTTTTTCACTTCTCGTGTATTAAGTCAAGCTTGGGAGTTTCTGGAACACTTCACTAGTTGAGGGAGCATGTGAAATGGAAAATTGTGATGTTGTCAGAGAAATACAAATTCAGATTCTGCCTGGGCTCCTTGATGGCTGTATGACCTTAGGCAAGCTTCTGAGCCTGAGTTTCAACTTCTTCACCTCCATGTGGGGAGTTTTATGTTGTTGTATAAAGATTAAGTAACATGAAATTGTGTACATAAAATGCCTCATACACCACAAGTGACCTATAAATATTCATCTGTTCCTTTAATATTTTGTAGACGTTCAAGGCACTGGATAAGTGACTTAAAAATTAAAAGTGCTATAATTCCAGTGATAACTATTAACAAAACAGTGACAGAATCTTTCAGAACATATACATGCATTCACATATACACTGAAAATATGGATTATACACAGAACTATTCTGTAACCTGTTTTATTTTTTTCTTCCCAGTTAACGTACAGTGGCCACCACCACTCTGTTTTATTTTTTGCCCAAGTTACTTGTTAATTGGAAGTAGATAGGCTGAGGCTTTGTATAGCTTGGAGTGGAAGACAGATCTATCTGAAGTCTGTGGGGGAGAGTTCAAGAAGCTTCACCTGAGCCCGATGCATTTCATTCCAGACAGGGTATGAGTTAGTAAGTTGCAACAAGCTATAAATTCAAGCTGAAACTACTTACCCATGCAGACCTCCGGTTCACTCCACTGATTTTGGGAGTGTTTCACCTGTACAGCCAGTTCAACAAGCTAAGTGGTTTTTAATCTCAGTTTTCTGACCTGGCACTGTGTGGGGTGCTTGGTGGGGACATGGTGAACACACAAGAAATATCTCTGTTCTTGAACTGCTGATTAAGTGAACAAGTAACCCACGTCTGAAGAAACTAAGTGCCGTCTTAGAAGTGAAGATCTGTGTGGTTTTTAAAAAACTGCCTTCCTACAAAGTCCCCAAAACTGTCTTTCTTTACAGCTGAATAATATTCCATTATATAAAAATGCCACAATTTTTTAATCCAGTCTTTTGTGGATGGGCACTTGGGTTGCTTCCACATTTTAGCTATTACAAATTGTGCTGCTATAAACATGGGTGCACATATGTCAGAGTGATATGATGTTTTCAGATCTTCTGGGAAAATACCCAGAAGAGGAA